>QANZ01014509.1:34922-50060 GCA_003254925.1 Chamaecrista fasciculata | reverse complement strand
TAAGGACATTTTTCTCTATAATAGAACCAAAATGTAAGAAAGAATAAATAACTTGGGGTTTTAGTTTATTTCACCCAAAAAAGAAAAGAAAAGAAAACTCCCCCTCTCTCCCCAACTCCTCTCTCTCTCTCTCTCTGAGTTCTGAGTTCGACCTCCGCCTCCTCCTTTGCCCAAGATTGCTGATGATGGAAATCCTAAATTTGTTGACTTCATCCGCATGGCCAATGTCGTACTCTCTGATTAACTATTCATGTTTGTTTCTCTGTTTGGTTTGTGAGAAAAATCTTTTGGTTGGGGAAATTTGGTTTTGTTTTTAATTTCTCTGAAATGTCATAAGAACTTGAAGTTTTAGGGCTTGCTTGCGAATTGTGTGTTGAAATTGCAAGATAGTAGTCGTCGTGGTTCTTAATATCCCCAATTGTGCAAATGAGTAAATTAATTGTTCCAAAACTCTCCCTCCATTCATTCCAAAATCCCCAATTCTCTCTTTCTTTCTCTATTGTTTAATTTTTTACTTCACTGTTTCAGCATGCCGGACGATTTGGACGAGCTCAGTTCCGGCTTCTATCGTCGTTATCCAGCCTTCCGATCTCAGTTCTCCAGTTGAGTCTGTCGTCGGTTCAAGAGAGAGAGAGAGAGCGGAGAGAGAGACGAGAGAGAGAGGAGTTGGGGAGAGAGGGGGGAGTTGTTAATTTTGGTTGAAATAAAATAAAACCAAGTTATTTATTCTTTCTTACATTTTGGTTTTATTATAGAGAAAAAGGTCCTTAATGCAAAAATTCAAACTTTTACGAGTTAAAAATTAATTTTGTCTTTTTTTAACGAAAAAATGAATGGAAAACGTTGGAGGGACCAACTGTGTTAAATTTTGGAAAACTAAAGGACCAATATGGAACGAAAAATAACTGAAGCACCAATTTAGAACATTGAGCATAACAAAGGAACCAAAATAGGACTTTGGCCAGAAAAAAAAATGCAAGCAAGAGCCTTTAGGCCATGTATATATGTGAATTGTGAAGTGAAACAAGATTCAAGTACTATTGACTTAAATGCTAGAATAAATGTTTAGTATGTTATTATTGATTTTCAAATATTATTAGCTCGTTTGGATAGCTTATGAAAAAAGAACTTTATTTATCAAACTTTTTTTAAAAGTTCTTTTAAGTGAAGCACTAGTATTTTTAATTATCAAAGTTGTTTGGATATAAAATGACAAAAGTACTTATAATTAATAAAATGATCCAAAAGAATAACTTTTACAAGTGCTTTAAGTGGAAGCTACAAAATTGAACTTCTTAAAAAAGTTATATTTTAACTTTTTCTGTAACTTCTCATTTTTCTTATAAATTTACCCAAACAAGATTTTATTTTTATAAAAGGTCTTCTTTTAATTAAAAAAGTGCTTTTTAGATGAAAAAAGCTTATCCAAACGGACTCTATATATATCTTCTTATTAATTAATACACCGAAACCAAACTTCAGTTGTCTGTGAATAATTGTTTTGTGCTTTAACCTCATTTTCATTTCTTCAACTATAAATATTAGGATTAATTATACTTTAGTACCCTGTTCTATAGATGGTTCCACTTTGGTACTTTGTTCTTTTAAAAGTGACATTTTGGTATCATGTTCTTTGTGCTGTCAACACTTTGGTACCCAAATTTATAATTTTGTTAAATTTTGACGGTGAAATCGCATNGGGTACCAAAATGTCACTTTTAAAATAACAGGATACCAAAGTGAAACTAATCTATAGAATAAAATACCAAAGTGTAATTTATCTTAAAAACTAAGAATTACAAAATTGGTTTGGCTTATTGTAATTCAACAAGCAATTAAGATATATCCATAATTATATTTAAAACCTACTAAAGTAATTTTTTAAAATAAATTTATTATTTTTTTTCCTTTTTCACATAATTATATCACGTAATATAACATGTGATACTATTTTACGTTGTAGAGTATCAAATTTCTCAAAATAAATAAATAAATAAATTGATAAAACTACTAAAATAACCAAAGATAACACTTTTTTTTATGGAACCAAAGATAACACTTTGACATAATAGAGAAGTGTCGATGTCTAAAATAATTAAATATTTATTACAATGAGAAATAAATAATCCAAAATTATCAGAAATTTTTAAAAACAACAATAAATTATAAAATATTAAATCCTATCAAGAAATAATTTATTTAGGAGTAATATAACCAAATAGGATTAGGTTTAATTGGTCTAAACTCAAGACTCAACATATGAAATAGTTTCATCCTCTAAATGGAAGACACCATTATCATAACCTCTCAAAGTATTTTTATAACCATAATAGTCTAACTTATTATCAGAATAGTATATATGATTTTCTTTGTCTTGTGACATTGTGTGAGGCAATACACATCATGAAGAATTAAATCCAACCACCAATACATAATCATCCAAACTTTTTACTTCTAACCACTTGGTTTGTGATTCATCTAATTTATATAAGGTAAAATCAATAGTATGATATTGAAAATGACCTTCTATTGGTCTACTTGAAAAATCAAGTTCTCGAATTACTAGTAGCAAACCACCATCACTACTCGTAATTAAATATTTGAGATTAGTATGATCAACTTCATCATCACAAGATGGTGTCTGACTCAATATCAACTCTCCTCCCGATGCTTTGATCTCAGATTCATAGATAAAACCCCACGAGTCAACAACAAAAATCTTTCCTTTATGAAATATAACATCGTAGAGATATGATATTTCAAAATCAAGATTTTCTGTTATCTTTGTCCATACTTTATCACCAGGTCTACAATAACATAAATTATTCCGAAATCCATAAAAAAGTACAATTATGAAATCTTGGTTGTCGTCACCAGGTAGGGAAGATAGAATAATTTTGTTAACATATACATTTTGCATAAACAACTTATTCATAGGGCGACAATGATATATTGTTGTATACTCTTCATCATGTTTGTCAGGTGAATAATCAATAATTGCTCGGAAGAGATGATATAGGTGGAAGTTGAATCTTTACCCTCGTGATTGAATTTACCATTTGAATTGTATCATCTAATCCAACCATAATTAACCATCCATAACAAGAGCCATAAATTATAGTGTCCTTTGTCTCTGGTAATTATAAATGATAAATTATCTTCTTTTCTTATGGGTCATAAACTATCACTTTCATTTTCAAAAGGTAACAAAAGCAAAGGAGAAGGAAGTCTACTGTGTTTAGGAAATTTTTGAAGCTGCCGATACCAAATTCTACATGTTGTACGAAACCTAATGTAATCCGCATAAGAATCAATATGTTGAATAATTCCATCTAATAAGTCCTTATTCATCTCTGCCCATCGATCAAACAGAAGATTCGTCTCCATCTCTCTATATATATTAAACAACGAAAGAATAACAATCTAATTACATTATGCACATGATACAATTTTTATCATAAGTAATTATTAATTACCAAATGTAAGTATATAATATAGAAAATGTAAGGTTTCAGACATACTTGGAATGTCGAATCCAAGTATTTATGTGAAGACCTCGTCACGAGTTTGAACACGAATCAACGAATTGGTCACAAACTCAAATACAAATCTACATTCTTTACTTTGCTCACATCAAGTAACACCAATAAAAACGAAAACGAGACTGCTAGAGATTTTCAAAATTTCAAATCAAAATTTTCTCTCAAGAACACTCAAGTTTTTTGGTTTTCTCTAGAGTGGAAGAAGCACCACCACTCTGTGTGTCAAGAAGATTATTTTTCTATCTCCTTGGACCTGTTATTTATAGCCTAACATATATTATCTTCAAGTATCCTTTAAACT
Organism: Chamaecrista fasciculata; assembly: GCA_003254925.1. Classification (NCBI taxonomy): domain Eukaryota; kingdom Viridiplantae; phylum Streptophyta; class Magnoliopsida; order Fabales; family Fabaceae; genus Chamaecrista; species Chamaecrista fasciculata. The sequence continues at coordinate 46,217 of QANZ01014509.1, read as the reverse complement.
TGAATTTAAAATTTAAACTTTTTAGATTTTGAGAAGTCTGGGTTTCATTTGATTTCTTGCTTAATAAATTAGAAGTTTTAAGTTGTCAAAACACTCAAATTCAAGTTTCTTTAAATTTTAAATTGAAAATTTATTTGATACAGATTCTTGTATACTTTTACTATTACATTCTTCAAACATAAAATAAAGATTAGATCAAAGAAAGATAAAATTTTCAATTTAAAATTTAAAGAAACTTTAATAGTAAAAGATAAAATTTACATATTTTGTATCAATCGATTTCTACGATTCTACAGAAGTTCAACTATCATGTGCTTCTTCTGGCAAAAAAAAAAAAAGAGTTATCATGTGCATATCTAGCCATCTACTTACTTTTTAGGCCAAAATGCACAGAATTCCTGAGTTTTAGGTTGGGTGCACATAATACTCCTGAGTTTTTAATTTATGCAAATATGACCCTTGAGTTTTCAATTACGTGCAAATAACACTCTTAAGTGCCACATCAGTGAGGGTATAATAGTAACTTTATAAAAAATCTAGGTCAAAGTCTTATTTTGGTCACTCAAGTTTGCTCAAAGCTCCGTTTTAGTCCTTCAAATTTTCAAAAATTTCTACCCTTAGTCCCTCTCCAATTTTCATCTATTTTTTCAGTTAAATAAAAGAAAAAAAGTTGGTTTAATTTCCCTAAAAGTTTTATTTTTTAATTAAGGCCCATTAATCAAAATATAAGAAAAAATAAATAAATTAGAGTTTAAAACAATTTTAGCAAAAAGAAAAAAGAAACCCAACACTCTTTTCCTTCTTCAATCACGCCAGAGTTCTTCTCCTTCTTCCTTCACTCAAATCCCAACACCTTCAACGGATACTCTTCTTCCTCGTCTTCTTCATCTTCCTTCTTCAATTAATTCAATATATATGTCATATTAAAAAAAAATATGGAAACCCCTTACACTCACACTCTCATTTCTCACTTCTCAGCCATCCACCCATCCGATCAAACACCATGAACTCCATTGCTCTCAAATCCTTCGTCGGACTCCGGCAAGTATCGCCTGAGAAGAACATCCACTTCGCCGCCAGCACCACCAAGCCCATCCACCTCCACCGCCGTAAGCTCAAAATTGCCGTCGCAAAATCCAGCCCTCAGATCTCGTGTCAGAACCTCCGGGTCACCGTCATCGGCGGAGGACCCGCCGACGGCGCAACTGCCGAGACGTTAGCGAAAGGCGGCATTGAGAAGTGAGANAAAAAAAAAAAAAAACTCAATTATACCTAAGATCTAATATCATCAAAATTATTAATGAAAAATATTGACATCATAATGACATGACAAGTGATTTTTTTTTCTATTTTATTCTAGTGTCAACTATACTTTAAAATTTTTAAATTCAATCTACCCTTAAATTTTTACTTTTTTGTCATTTATACATCCAAAAATATTGACGTGAACATTTTTTTGTTAAGAGTTTAAATAAAAATGTTAATTAATATACCACACTAATTAGTTTGGGTAATTATGAAATTTTGATAATTGAAAAATAATACTAAAAGTAATAATTTAACATTAGCCTTAGGTAAATCCTTTTATTTATTTATTATTATTATTATTATTATTATTATTATTATTTTAAGTGAACCTGAACTTGGACAATATATATAATTAAAACAAATTGATTGTACTATAGATAAAGAAGTCTAGGTAGGGACCCCATAAATATTAACATTCATACAAATATATATATATATATATATATTTCTTGGGGTAGATGAGTGCAGAAACTAGGTAATGCAAAAAGCTCAAACAAATTAAACTGCTATAGTATATCAACTTGATAAAAAAGATTAATGTACTAATTAAACTTTAAACAATAAAGACGAAAACACTAAGCAGCTAGCCCCCACATGCAAAATAAGAACACATAGTAATTAATTACAGAGACAAATTAAATAACTATTGACCACCTTTTAAGAAGGCTTGAACTTTATCATTCACAGGTCCAGAAAGAAACTTCATGCAAATAGGAGCTTTTGCTCCAGCAAGTGCAAGTACTGCTGCTGGAATACCCCACAAAGATTCACCACATATGAGTCCAGAAGCCATGGCAGGAGCATAATCTTTTGCCTTCTGCTTGTTCTTCCTCTCCCACAAGTACAGAATCAAGCTCCCAAGACACATGTCAATGGCAAAATAACCACCAAGGTAGAATGGGATGGCCATGCTCATTGCATTTGGGATAAACCTGTGTATCTTGTACTTGGTTTCATAGTGACTCAAAAGATCATGAACTATGTTAATGAGGATGGACAGAAAGAAGAATATGATGGCTAGTTTGAGGCAGTTTTTGGGAAGAGAAGAGAAACCTTCTACTCCAAGGAGCGCAATACCGCGGTAGACTAAACCAAAAGGTGCAGGGTAAGAGCCATCAGGGTCACCAAGTCTGTAAGCTTTGTAGAAAAACCAGAAAACCAAAGGAGTGATTAAGCATCCCATGGCTGTGCCTAAAACTTGGCTGAAGAACATAGAGCGCGGCGAAGCCAGAGTTAGATAACCAGTTTTGAAGTCCTGCATGAGATCAGAAGCTGTAGAAACAATGCTCATCATAACACCACAGGAAGCAAGGCCAGCAATTACACCTCCATTGTCAAGGCCAACCCAACCACTGAATATGAGGATGGCGATTTTGCCATAGTTAGAGGCTAGAGACCAGTCTGTGAGACCACAACCATAGGCATTGCAGAAGGCTAAAACTGGAGCAATGAGATAAGCTACTAGTACATGGTACCATTTTAGCTGGGGGAAGATGCGAGACACTACTATGATGGATATGATTGCAAGTATTACATAGCCACTGCAAGCAACCCACATAGGAATCTGGTCTTTTAAGAAGTATTCTGTTCGGATCTTGTCGTCGTTATTGTCATTAACCTGAGGATCACTATTACTTTCATCCTTTACAGCAGAACTTGATTGTTTATTGTTTGTATACTGTAATACAAGGCTGTACCCGGTTTGAACTAGCATGTAGACACAATGGTAAACGCCATCACCGAGTATCATGGCAATTGCAATAAAGACCTGTGAAGAATAAGCAAAGTGATGATCAATTTAGGCTGAAATAGCAGCTAAAATTCGAGAGAAATCAGGAACCGTTTTGGTAGACTTATATCTTATATTTCCCTGTGATAGGATATAGAAAGGTATGAAGGTAGTTTTCAAGATTCTTGCAATTGGCATTTTTTAAGTTAAAGAAATCACCAACTGCAGGGATCTGAGGTAAGATTCTCATGGTTTTTCAAGGGTATATATACAATACGTTTTAAACTCATGGCATCTTATACATATTGGCATCATAAATAGGCAATAACAAACACAAACCATCTTAGATGAAGATAATGGTGATGGGGTACAAAATTACGTCATAGTTCAATTGTTCGGTTGGTTTTTATACAGATACATACCTTGTATCCTTGGAGGCCATGCAAGCTGCTAGCACCAAGTTCTGCGCTATACCAGATGCCTTTCTTCGTCGCAATCCAGGGCCACATAATACCCCATGAAATTATGGCTCCAAGAAGCAGAGATACATTTATGATGTAAGGGCAGATCATTCCAACTCCCACATAAGTAGATGAGAAATCAAAGAAGAACCTGTGAGATCATATATAATTATTCTATGGGTCAGGTTAATGTACAACATGAGAAAGATAGTTTGAGACAAAATTGTGGACTAAATTTAAAATTTGTTTTATTCGTGACCTTCTGTCAAACACATTGCCTTCTACCAAGAGTTTTTAAAGACAGGACAAAACCAATGGAGTATATATTTTAGCTTTATCAGTAAAGTCACATAGGAGATAGAGCATATATTTTACTTCTGCTTAAAAGCTTGGAGACCAAATGTGGGGAAACTAGAAAACCCACATTCTTCACCTGCCGCAAAAAACCACTGGAACATAGCAAACAAAAAGCTGCCACAGAAGCTTTTGAAGAGCAGGGAGACTTGTTTCCTGTATTGACAAGAGTGAGAGTGTTAATGTTTATGGTAATCAAAACTTAAAATAAGGACATGCATGACGATGGACATAATTAGAATTAAGAGAGATCATTTGGATAAGCTTGTGAAAAAAAAACTTTATTTATCAAATTTTTTTTAAAAGTTCTTTTGAGTGAAACACTATTATTTTTAATTATCAAAATTGTTTGGATATAAAATAACAAAAATACTTTTAATTAATAAAATAAACTCGAGGAATAGCTTTTGCAAGTGTTTAAGTGGAAGCTACAAAATTGAACTTTTTAAAAAAGCTATATTTTAACTTTTTTTTGTAACTTTTTATTTTTCTTAAAAATTTATCCAAACAAGATTTTATGTTTATAAAAAGTCTTTTTTTTTTAATTAAAAAGTCTATCCAAACGGGCTCTAAATCTAGTGAATGCCATTTTCTTATTTGTTTTCTTTATAATGATTACTCATATATATGGGGGCTTCATCTCCATGACTCATTGTGTATTGATTTATGGTGAACACTTTACTTACTTTGCTAGCTTTGCTCCTTTAGGAGTATGGAAGCTATTGATAAGAAGAGCTGTGGCGGTTCCACTGGGATATGTCAGCTTGTACTTCAAAATCATCATCTGGGGATGGACAAGCCAATTAAATTAAATATTGATTAGGAAAGAGGAAATACTATATACTTTTTACATTCCAATTCTTGAAGGGAAGTCTATAGATAAATATTGTCAACTAAAAATTAGTACACACAAAATAGAAGGCAATATCCCAAAGTATGCGGTCATTTTCAGTTGTACGTTCAAAGTTTTTTTTTGGTCAATTGTACCTCTAAAGTATATATGGGGTCAATTTCAGTTATACCCCAAAATTATTTTTTAGTTAATTATACCTTCAATGTTTCATATTTGAATAAATTAAATTGTACCCCAAATACCCTCCAATTTGGGGGTACAATTCACACAAAAAAGAAAAAAAATGAAGGTATAATTGACTTAAAAAATTTTAAGAATATAATTGAAACTGATCTCATACTTTTGAGTACAACTGAACAAAAAACTACTTTGAGGGTACAACTGAAAATAACCGCATACTTTGAGGGTATTAAGAGATATTTTGCCCAAAATGAAAATATAATCGTTTAAGCATTCAAAATTTGAATTTCATTGAAATGTCATGTTTATAAGTTGTCACTATCATCATTGTTAGAAGAAATCTTATTTAAATCACAAATTCCACAAACCTTTCTAAGAGGGACGATAGAAAACAAGCCAACAAAGCTAACGGCAAAGAGGAAGCCAAACATCCAACCAAGATTAAGAGTCTTAGTATTGATTGGGGTGTTCCCTCCTCCTCCTTGAGCAGCAATGTAAGGACTCATCCCAAGGAGGTAACTTGCCGTGCCACCTATATATATTTACATGCAAAACATCAAATTATTATTAAAATATGATATATAGAAACTGTGATTGATAATGAATAAATAAATGACTAATCCTTTAAAATGTGATATTTAGTGTGATTTGTGCAACAAGGTCAAGAAAAAAAGAGTGATCCCCAAAATAACAATGTGTATGGAGCCCACATTTCCTTTCTCTATCTCTTCTTATTTCTCTTTAAAAATGCATGAACTGCACCAAGTAACATAACTTTAGAGGACCCACGTCTCAGTTTTCGCAAAAGGTTCGTTATGAAGAATAGACTGAATAAAATAATACGAGAAAGCTGCGATTGTCAGTTAAATAAATTATATATATACACATAGCAATTATAGTAGTTATATATATTTGACAAAGAAACAACCCTTCTCCTTAATATTTCAGATTCTCTGTAATTCATCCACTCATGTAATTCTTTACATATGCCCTTTTTCAAAGTCAACCCAGTTGAAGTAGTTGAAGTTTATGACCAGAATTAAAAGAAAAAGGCCAAAGTGCATTTTTGGTCCCATAACTTTACTCAAGTCTCAATTTGGTCCTTTAACTTTTTTGTTATACTTTTAGTCCTATATCTTTTGCTCAAGTTGTAGATTTGGTCCCTTCTTGCAATTTTGGTCTCATATCTTTGGGTCAAATTGCTGAATTATTTTATATTTTTGAGTTAGGTGTAGAATTAGTCCCATATCTTTGGGTCAGGTGGGACTGACCGTGAAACTTTTGGCAAAGATATGAGACCAATTCTATAATTTAAAAGTGATACGGGACCAAATCTACAACTTTTTGCAACGATATGGGACCGAAAGTACAAAATAAATCATGAGACCGAACCGAGACCGGGACCAAAAGTGCACTTTTGACCAGAGAAAGATTTCCAAACGACTGTGTGATTGATAATGATAGATGAATGAACCAGAAGTTATAACAAAACGAACAACAGAGAAAAACAGAGAGGAGGTTAAAATAACAGAGGATCCAAAAACCATGTCAGAACAATAATTAATTATATTAAGCCAGGGAATTAATTAAATAAAGTAAATTAAAAGAGTCGAAAGAATTAAAGAATAAAGATAGAGATATATACTGCTGAATGCTATGCCGGAGGAAGCAACGACGCAAGTCTGAATAACAGTGTTCTCTTGGCGAGTAAAAGGAAGACCTAGAATCCCAATCTTGGCCAGAATCGCCGTGTACGACTTCAACACGGCGAACCCTAACAATCCCGCCGCCACATTTAACGACGGAATCACGCCGGTGGTGAGATTCAGTTTGCAAACAATGAAGTTGAACAAAAGACTCAGCACGAAACTCACCACCACAGACCTAATCGTTATCTGCTTCGTCCATGGCAGAACCTTCGTTTTCTTGAACGCTTCTTCTCCTTTCAACGCATCTTCGTCTTCGTCTTCGTCTTTATTCTCGTTGTCGGAGTCTCTGCGAAAATAATCGGGATCCCTAGCCATATGATTTCAGATTTTACGGTTTTATTGATTTCTGGATATACAAAACAAAATTCACAAAGTGCAAACCCTATATATGTATATGAATGTGGAGAAATTGAATTAAGAGACAAGTTGAGGTATATATATATATATATAAGAGGCGTTGTTAGTATCGGAGAAGAAGAAGGAGTGTATTTGGAGTTATTGTTGCATTAGGAATTGAAATTGACAGGCGTAGTACAACTGGACGTCTACACTAGTAACGCCAATACAACAGGATCACTCATAAAAACTAGGTTAAAATCTTAAATCGGTCCCAGTTGAATGGGATAAATTCCACATTGGTCCTCCCAATTTTTTTTTATTTCAGATTGATCCTAAATTTTTCTATAATTTTTTATAGTATAACGATGGATTTTTCTCATATATTTGTGTAAGGTTCTAGGCGAAGACTAATCTCATTCGGGCCAAGAGTGAATAATCAAAGACCTTCCAACAATGTCAACTCCATGGCTCGAACCTAGGTCCATCAACCTAAGGTGCAACTTGCTTACCATTGCACCAAATACTTGTTATTGGTAAAGAAAAACAACTAGCGCCTTATAATTTTTTAAATTGGTCCAAAACCTACTTTCGAGGTGCAAAATGATCGTACTTGATAACAGTCTCAATTGGACAAAGAAAGAATTCTTCAAGAGTTAAGCAAGTTGTATTTAGACTTGAAACGAGAGAAATATGATTAGTTTCACTTGATTCACTATGAAACCAATGACTCACTTTTGGGATTTGATTTGACCTAGTTTGTTGACGATTCTAATTTAATAGAGAAGTACTCGTCAAAAGCAACTTCGTAACTCTAAATTGTTGTATTTAAACTTAAAACAAAAGAAATATGATTAAATTAAGGACCAATTTAAGAAATTATAAAAAGTATAGGATCAATATAAAATAAATAAAAAATTTAAGACCAATAAAAAATCCATCCCATATATTTGGGACCAATTTGAAGTTTTGACCCTTATTAAAAGCTAATTCGTCAATTACTTAAAATAGGAATTTCACTGAGACGAGCAAAATGTCAAAATGGGCGTCAAACAAAAAGTCTCAAACATTCAAGTTCACGCAGATACCGGGAATCTGGTTACTTTCAACAATTTTTCAATTGGTTGAATCAATTCATTTTTATGGAAAATAAATAATACTGTAAATGTTTAGAATGGAATTTGTATTTTTTATTTTACTTTTTTCTTATTTTGAATTGATATATTAAGAAATATAACCGTTCGCATTAAAGGCAAATCAATTTTGTGATTTTGAATTTAATTAAAGCGATTTTGTCCAGTTTAAATAGAAAAAACAAAAACTTGAATAGATGAAAATTTAATATTATATATATCGTAGACCTTTTTGCTTCCTAATTTTACCTTATGGAACAAGAAAAAGAATNCATCCCCCCGCTGCGCCGCCGCCTCCCGAACTGCCTCGGTAGCCTCTTGGTCTGACTTCTTCCTCCTCTCTCTCTCCCTTTTCTTCTCCTCCTCCAGCTTCTTCACATGCGCCCGCTTGGCCTAAGTATCCGCTAGCACCTGGTCCCTGGCAGCTTCCAGTGCTTTGACTTGCTCCGCCCCCCGGACGCCCTGGCCTCTGCCCTCAGATGGGCAACCTCCCTAGCAAGGTTGTGCGTCAAAGTCTGAGAGGCATGGGCAGCCGCCGCAGCCACCATGCTATGCACCGCCGCATACTCTACTGGCGGTCGTTAAATGCATCGGCCACCAGATGGTGGTGCCACTCATAAGTTCCAGAGGAATACAGGGACTGGATGGAAGCAACACTGGAGAAGCGCCCCCCGTTGGGATTTCCGGGCAGATATGGGAACGGAACCTCCCCCCTCTCATCCACCAGCCCGACATTGCGGGCCGCCTGGTCAACTGGTCGATCGAGCTTTCTAAATTCGGCCTCACCTTCGAACCGCGACGCGCTATCAAAGGGAAAGCTCTCGTCGACTTCGTCACGAAAATGACGCCCGCCGCTCCAGCCTCCATTGTCTAGAACATTTACATTGATGGTGCCTCGTCCGCCAAGCTTCGCGGTGCAGGTTTCATCGTCGAGTCGCCCGACGGTTACGCCATCGAACAGGCTATCGACATACGCTTTCCGGCCACAAATAATCAGGCCAAGTACGAAGCACTCATCGCCGCCCTCGAGCTCGCCGTGAGCATGGGCGCCCAGGACATTCACGTCTACAGTGACTCCCAGCTCGTAGTTGGACACATTAAAGGAGATTTTGAGGCCAAGGAACCCACTATACTCAAATATGTGGAGAAGGCACAATACATCCTCCGTCATCAAATCCGGGCCTCCCAGTTCACACACATCTTGCGTTCTAAAAACACCAGGGCAGACGCTTTGGCCAAGCTAGCCTCTAAGCCGGACGCTAGGGGCCGCTCTTCTATCATTCGCACCACCCTGGAACGCCCATCCGTTGAAGGACCAATGGTCCTGGCTGTTGAGACAACAACTGACTGGCGAACGCCAATCATGACTTACATCAGAGATGGCACTCTCTCGCCTGACAGGAACGAAGCCCGGAAGGTCATACGTCGGGCTGCCCATTACTTCCTCTGGGGGAACGACCTTTACCGGCGAGGTCACTCTATGCCTTGCCTTAGGTGCGTCGGGCCAAATGATGCCCGCCTCATCCTTGAAGGGCTCCACGAAGGACTCTGCGGCTCGCATCAAGCCGCACCCGCTTTGAAGCGCAAACTCCTCATCTCGGGGTACTATTGGCCTTCCATCATTAGGGACGCCACCGAACTGGTTAAAACTTGCAGGAAGTGCCAGGAGCACGCCAACCACATTCACATCGCAGGAGAGGACATGCACCCAATGGAATCCCCCTGGCCTTTCGACGTATGGGGGATCGACATCCTCGGACCATTCCTGACCGCCATAGGCCAACAGAGATTCCTTATCTTCGCAATCGATCTTTTCACCAAATGGATCGAGGCAGAACTGGTCAAATCCATCAGTTCTGCTCAGATGAAAACATTCGTCTTGTAGAACATACTCTCCCGCTTTGGCGTTCCCCAACGAATCATCAGTGATAACGGCCGCCAGTTCATCAGTGAATCTTTTGACGACTTTTGCGCCGAGTATGACATCTCCTTGGGCAACACTTCAGTCGAACACCCCTCGACTAACGGGCAAACCGAGCTCGCCAATCGCATCATCCTGAATGGGTTGAAGCGCCGACTCAACGACGCCAAAGGCCGCTGGGCGGACGAACTCCCAACCGTCTTATGGTCCTATCGCATCACCCCTCAAGAGTCTACAGGCGAGGCGCCTTACACCCTTACCTATGGGTCACCCGCCATGATCCCAGCCGAGACCGCCTACCTCTCCGACAGAGTTTTGTACTACAACGAGGAGGCCAATCGAAGCTGTAGGGCGATCGCTCTAGACGAACTCGAAGAAGTACGTGAAATCGCCAGTATCCGGCAGGCCGCCTATAAAGAACGCATGGTTAAATACTTCAACAAAAAGGTCAAACACCGGTCCTTTGAAATAGGCGACCTCGTCCTCCGTGATGTTGCCAACGATCGCTTGAACCGTTCGCACGGCAAGCTACACCCCAATTGGGAAGGCGCATACTACATCGTCAAGGTTATCCCTGGTGGCGCGTACATGCTTTCTACACTAGACGGCCGCCGACTAGAAAACCCGTGGAATGTCGCGAGCCTTAGAAATTACCTTGACCGCACGGTTAATAACATTACACTCGGATTTATTTCTTACGTAAGTTACATTTTGCCTTTTTACATTTCGTTTACTGTGTAACAATCGTCGCGATGTTCACATTAATGAAATCCCACTTACAGCACTCCTTTCCCCTCACTCGATTCGTATACATTTTACACTTATCTTGATTACTTTAATTTAGGCGCAACCTAATCTAAATAGCTTACAACATGAAAGTTATTCACGCTCCAATGAAGAGCTCGAAAGTAGGAGGGACGCCTCCACACGCTTTCTTTTAGGTGCCCCGTGCGCCCATGAGCCGAGAAGTTGCCATGCTGGACCATTACCTCGTGGCTGGCTAGCTCCCAAGTCCGGTCGCCAACACAGTTTGGCGGACACACATACATACACACTTGCGCAAATTGTTGGAGATTGTGCCCTAGGGCCAATCATTTTATAAATATGTTTTGAACATATTAATTAATTTATGGAGATAAATTAATGGTTATCATATTATTAGCATGATTACTATGATAACAATCCTTGATTAATTATATGATAATTAATCTCAAACTGTCCCTGGTCGATCATTCACGTGGGAACGTAAATGAACCAAGACCAGCATGACCTCGGTGTATGGAGATACATGCACTAGATGCTTCTCGAGAG
>QANZ01014509.1:16377-32368 GCA_003254925.1 Chamaecrista fasciculata | reverse complement strand
CAAATAACATAAACATGTCCAACAGCTAAAATACCACAAAGCATGCATATTAAACATATTTATCAAAATATTGGCCTTATGGCCTAACAAAAATTCAGGCCGCACGGCCATAAAATTCACCAATTCAAAAAGGGCACACGCGCCCTATACAAGTCAGGAAAGGGGAACACACTCCCCGCAAACTACAAATTTTTCAAACGGATGACTTAGTCATCCGAAATCACTGTGGCGGCCGCATCTGGAACATGGCCGCCGCTGCCCTCCCCACCTTCGCTGTCCGCGACTATGGTCAGATGCTCGACATCTGCTTGATTGCCCGCGGTACTCAGTACGTCCGTCGACGGCACATACCCATCATCACCTGGCCTGAGCTGTGACCGTCCCTCTGCATGCTCAAGACCGTGTATGGTCCAGTCATCCGGCATATCAGGCATTGGCTCGTCCGCCTTGTCATTGTCCGCGCGCATACGAATCTCGTGCCCGCCCTGCCCATCGGGGAGCACCTCGTAGGTATAATCAATACCCGCTTCATTCAGCCCAGGGTTCAGCAAATTTAACTGCTTCCGGCACTTCTCGAACCCACAGGCGGACGCGTTGAGGTAGAACCAATACCATTGCCTCCGCTCATCTCGGCGTGCTCGCTCTATCCTCTGGGCCTCCCCCGCCTGATACGCCTCTAGCTCCCCCCTCGCAGCCGCCTCATCCCCCCGCTGCGCCGCCGCCTCCCGAACTGCCTCGGTAGCCTCTTGGTCTGACTTCTTCCTCCTCTCTCTCTCCCTTTTCTTCTCCTCCTCCAGCTTCTTCACATGCGCCCGCTTGGCCTAAGTATCCGCTAGCGCCTGGTCCCTGGCAGCTTCCAGTGCTTTGACTTGCTCCGCCCCCCGGACGCCCTGGCCTCTGCCCTCAGATGGGCAACCTCCCTAGCAAGGTTGTGCGTCAAAGTCTGAGAGGCATGGGCAGCCGCCGCAGCCACCATGCTATGCGCCGCCGCATACTCTGCTGGCGGTCGTTTAAATGCATCGGCCACCAGATGGTGGTGCCACTCATAAGTTCCAGAGGAATATAGGGACTGGATGGAAGCAACACTGGAGAAGCGCCCCCCGTTGGGATTTCCGGGCAGATATGGGAACGGAACCTCCCCCCTCTCATCCACTCTCCGCTCCTCGGACATGTTTAGCCAGGGATTTGGCGGACCATCTCCATCAGGATGGCTGTTCTTGATCAACAGGGCAAGCTCTTGCTCGAAGTAGTGTATGAACATGCCCCGCTCCTCAGGTCCACTCCTCTCTCTGTTCGGCGCCCGCCTTCTCCTTACCTGTGGCACCTTTCTTCCCCTTGTCAGACGAGGAAGCATTCCAAGGGGCGGCGGCGTGAACCTTTCTCATCCCACCAAGCGCCAGAACCGGTGGGCCCGTCCTCCTCTTCGCTGGGCTCGCCGATGCCTGCCCAGTTACCACTTGGGCCCTCGCGCCCCTAGAAGCAGCTGGGGCACGGGGTGCTAAAGGCCCTAGCCCTCTCTACCTTGCTCCGGGCGCCATTGGCGGAGCTCGCACCCCAGCTGGTGCAGAATTTTGTGCGGGCGCCAGCTCACTCGCCTGCTCCGCTCGGCCCGTTGCAGCTGAGCTTCCGGCCTCTTGGTCGGTTGGCCTCCTCTTTGAGCCAGTCAAAGCTGCAAAACAAACAACGAATTGGTTATAAACCATCCAAGCACCCACATTGCATATCAATCAGAAGAGTAAATTAACATATTACATGATTGCACATAGTGCTGGTAAAACAAGCTAAGGAGCCTATCCGCCCGCCACTCCTCCTCGCTAAGATGCCCCCTCTTAATCGGGCTCGCCCCCGTCTTGGCGTCCGACCACCCCACAGGAAACAGCGGACGGTCATCCTCCTCCCTCACCCACCACAGGCGCCCAAGCCCATTCTGTCCAATGGGAAAGTACCTATTCTTCCAGTTCTTCCAGTTGCTAATGCTCTCTGGAAATCCCTTCAGGCTTCCCCCCTTCCTCTGTATATTTACACACTCGGCGCCACCGGGCTTCACAGAAAACTAGTATAAAAATAACTTTACAGTGAGCTCCACGCCCACTCTAGAGGCTGCGTACTGCAGGAACTTCAAATTCCGCCAGCCATTCGCCATCAGCTGCGCCGGGCAACAGTTGACATGGTTCAACAAATCCACCTCAAACTCAGTAAATGGCAGGTCAGAGTCACAATCCCGCAACAGGACTTCATGCACGAGAAACCCCCGCCGATGGGTCCACCCGAGCAAGTTGTCGCCACCCCACACGCCCACGGCCATGCCGCTCGCCTCCCGTCCGGACCCCGGCCCGAAGTATGCCTCCTGAGCCGCCTCCAGCTCTTCATCGTTGTCAAACCGCGAGCGCTCCGCCGGCGGTCCCTCGGTCGCCCTCACTTCGGGGTTTCCCCACCCCTCTGTCGCATCCCACATAATGGGCTCCCGGGCCCGGATCAACCTCTCCCCCTTAGCTTCCGACCCGCACAGGTCGCCTGTTGGTTCACCCAACGCTCGGGCAGACCCCTCCTCCGAACGGTCCGATAGCTCCAACCCCAACTCTTCCTCCGTTGTTTCAGACATAATTCCTTGGTTATAAACAACTAAATCCCAACACCCCCTATGCACACTCGTTACCCCTCCAAACTACGTCCGCACGCCCCTCGAGTTATGCGCTCGCTTGGATAGCAGCTAGGTCGCCCTCTGTACAACTTCGTCTAGCGAGCGGCGCACCTCCTCTATATCTACAGAGCTACTCCCCTGTGTAGTCAAACTACTAACGCTACTCAGTTCTTCACCCTCTTCTAACTCCCTAAGGACCACCATGGTCTCTAACGCTCGCAAGAAAAATTCAAGGTAGAAGGGATTAGAAGGTACCTGTAGCCATGGTACGCATGTTGTGGGAATTTGAACGGTTAGATATTTTGTGCCGCTCGCCTTTATACTCAACTGACGCTCGCTTCACCTCCTGCAAACCAAATGCAAGTATCATTACATGGCCACTCATGGCACGCCGCGCCCAAATACCTCCCCAATACGACCCGACTGCCAGGTCCGACCATTCCCCCCCGGTGAGGCACCTGGCCTCGTGATACCCAGAACTCTTCGAGTTCTAACCCAGAAACTCCTGGGTATTCATGAATACTCAAGACCACAACCGAGAAATCCCAGCACACTCGTGAGCATACTAAAGAAAACCCGAACACAGGGAAGGTAAACCCAGTTATGCAGATGTATACTCGCAAAATCCAAACATGCACAAGTAAACCCAAATGCCCAAATGCACAAAACCATTTTCTTTTTCAAACCCTAACCCCCAATCTCGCAACACCACTAACGATGGGCTAACACTCGACAGAGCACACAAACCCTACCCATCTTTCTTCTCCTTCCCACCCGTCACAGTTCTACCCAAAACCTAACCCACAGCCACAGCACACGATTCGTTCAAAACAGTCAGGAGAACGGTTCGATACTCACCAGGAAGTGTCTTCACACCCACGATGATCAACCACGGTCACGGACCTTTAACCACCTCGACGGTTACAGGATTCTGGTGGCTATTTTTTCGTCAGTTCCCCTTTTTTCTCTCTCCCCTCTTTAAATGGCACAGCAACGCTCGAGCAAATGTACAATAGACGTTTCATTTTGGCCTTACATACCCTCACTTGCGCGGCAACTGAGGCATTTTCTGTTGTTTCAAATTTTTCGCCCACCAGGTTGTGACATGTGTTTGTGACAAGCCAGCGCTACCTACTACATGGTCGCCCGCCATGCCCACCTCGACTTTCCATATTCCCATGGACGCCCGCTATTCCTCATGCTCCCTCTGCGCAGGGGACAAGTACTCATGTACATTTTGGGCGTTCGCCTAAAGCGCATACATGGCCCAGGCATTGGTTCCATCGCATGCACCCCAAACCTATCACCCCGCGCGCCTTAAGAAATGGTCCGAAAAACGCGCTCGTAGATTTCTTTAAGGAGGGACTTGTGATACATCACTGTTTGGGCGTACGCCTAAATAGCCCTCGAACCGGGCCCCTTCTCCCCTCCAAACCTGGCAAGGCGCACTCAAGCCAATCGAGCGTCCTCTGCACACTTAGGGGCGGTCGAGATCCATCCAAGGTCATAGCGCGCGCCTCCAGACCTGCACGCAGTCACCCACGACTGCCTTGTTCCGCAATCCTCGCTGGAGGAGATCGTGGGTCACGGGCGTAGACACCCACGTTCTCCAGTCTCCTGGCGCCCGCCCAGCGACACGCCACGCAATCACCCACGATTGCCTTGCTCCGCAAACCTCGGTCTCCACCACCTTCGCTGGTGGAGATCGTGCCTGGCTACGTGGTGCGCCCCGCGCGCTGGTCACCACTCTCCCCCTGCTCTATAAATAGAGCTCAACTCAGCAGACTAAGGTTAGCCACTTCTCACCTTTCAGAATTCTCTTGCTCTCATATCTCTCATACACTAACTTGAGCGTCGGAGTATTCTTCGCAGGGCCCCCTATGAAGTTCTTGTAGGTACTTGAACGATCAACTTGCTCTTGCAGCCCACATTTGTTGAACTAGGTAAGTGTGTCCATTTTCTAATTTATCAATTTTCTTTGTTTTCTTTATCTTAATTATTATAACCATAAAACATCCCATCCTTTTTTTGGCCATAACAAAAAACATCCCTTATAAATTCATTATTATTTTTACATAATTAATTGTTATTCTCATTCAAGAGGTTTCGTGAAATTCGACCAGAGTTGTGCACATATTAATATGGTATTTGGACATAACTTGATTGAAACCTAATTAAATAGATCAAGTACTAGTCTGAAGTTTTACATAATTCTGAACTTGTCATATTCGAATTTGAAACAAGAAAAATATGACTACATTTATTAGGTTGTGATCAAAATGAAACTAAATGGCAATAATTTGGACCAAATTGACATTTTGAAACATTTAGAACCAAAATGAACTTGAGGCATACATTTAAGACCAAATCGAGCATTTGACCTTTTCTTTTTATTTACATTTTCTAGTCTAAAACGTTTCCCTTGTGTTTTTCATTTTGAAACTTCCACAGCAATTTATTGTACAATGACATTAGAAGTTTGGGAAGCTCTCCTCATCCATCACTTGTAAAAAGCTAATTCAACTTGTAATCCACAGACAGTATCAGCTTCCCATTTAAAAAAAAGTGCATTTTAACAGGGAAAAAGAAGATTTGTAATTAACATAAAAGCGATTGGTAAACTATATGCTCAAATCCTGAAAAGCAATTGCAAAATTGGAAAACATTAGATAATGAATATAGATTATTTTCCTATTACTGCATCTTCAAAGCAGCTCTGGCCATGGCCAGAGCACCTTCAAAATTTTGGTGTCCACCAATAAATCCACTCATGTGCACGAAAACACAGTCAGGAATGCCAGTCACACTAGACAGCTCATCATCTCTTAGACCCCTCCACAGTGATGGCAAAGGTTTGCGACTCTCGAAGCTATCAGGAGACACTGAAACTGCCTGAACTCGCCAGTGTTTACTTCTCTCATCCTGCACAGAGCGTTGGGTTAAATACTGGTTGGAAAAATCAATAAGAACCTATCTCAGATATATAAAAAACCTAACAACCTAAAGAAGGAAAATTTGATAGCTGATAAATGACTTATAAAGATTGGAGTATATTAATTCATAAGAGAAAAATAATCTTCATCAGACCAATAACCAAGCCAAAGCATAAAGTACCAGTAATTCTAAATGTTTATCTATTGCCACTACATACCTGATAAAGAGTATACTTAATGGGAGGGTCAATTTTCATCTCCACTTCAAGCTCAAATAAGTGTAGCTTCCACTGCAGGATAGAAAAAAAGTGATAAAATCTTCGTACACAACATGTAGATCATGCTATTGCCAACATAAGGAGAAATATGGATGCAAATTTCAGAAGACACTTCACATAACCAGAAATGACCGTTCTGGACCACAAGTTGCAGCAGCAACACCTTGTTGAGTCTCTTGATCTTACAATACCTATGGTAGATTCTTTCAGTTGGAAACTATGAAGACATTTGAATCAAAACAGTTGCTGTACACCAGCTAAAAACCACATGACATCCAGGAAGCTGTATTGCTACCGAACTACTAGTTTTGAGGATATCATGCACAGGAAGCTGGATTACAATGGTATAAAACTACAAACTAGTTTCGTTCCTTTTATTCTTTCAATATAAGAGATAGCAGTGCCCATATGCATTCAAATCTTGACTTAAGAGAGTAAATAACAGCTGAATAATAAAAAAAAAAGAATGAATCAACCTTAAATGGTATATGGACTACTGCACTTTACAAGTGGGAAATAAGAATTTCGAACTCACAGGACAGAACTTAGTCAAAACTATTATCTCTCCACTAGGATCAATGGTCTGTCTGGCAGCAAGGGTCTCCATGACAATTGACCTTGCTGGTAGCCATGATTTTGCATGAAAGCGGACACTCTGCATATTATTGACAAAGCTAAACATAGTGAGAGAGTCATAATAGCATACTATGCATAAATTCTTCTTCTCTCAAGAATGCAACATGTTGTCCAAAAAATCCTACTGCTAAGGAAAAAAGGATGCATAAGAAATTTAAATAAACCATTTTATGTAATATTTTGAAATAAAAGGTTGCTCAAAGTGAAGACTTACATCCAGAAACTCACTGCCAGCAAGATCCATGGCTCGCTGAAATGCCTCATTCTCTTTCTGAGGTGACTGATCAGGATCTGTCCAATCCAAATTAAGCTTTCCTACTCTTGAGGACAAATGTGTATTATTCACATACTTTGGAGGTTTGTCTGTATCATATTGATTGATTCCATTGTCAATAGCATCAATTGCCTGAGAAATAGAAGGGAAAACATAAAATTCACTGATGATCAGCCACTTTGGGAGGACTAATAAACCCAAATGCACCATTGGTTGTATGAGGCATGCTTTAGGTATTTATAAAATTAAACCCAAGAACATGTGCTCCTTGGTTTAGTGTACCAATGGCCCTCCCACAACACAAGCCAAATCACAGATGTAGTCAAATTTGTAATGTAAATAATCAGTTTTAGTTTTAAATACTGATTACCATATTTTAGCAACAAAAAAAAACAGAGACAGACCGACAGTCATCATGAAACTATGCCAGTTCATGTATGTTTTCTTTTTGAGTAGAGACACAATATTTAGTTCCCCCAATCCCTAATCCGTATAAACTATTTGTTTTCCTATGTCTGTCATAAGCTTAAGCTCTACTTTTTTATTTGACTACTGTGGCTACACGAGTTTATAGGCTTTACATGAAGCCAAACCCTGCCCCCTGAGCGGCAACAATCAATTATGCATCTTTCGGCATGCACAACAATAAGAATATGTAGTTGCTGCTCTTCTGTTCTTGCACTGTTGGTACCAAAAGATAAATAGTAACTGAGAAGATCCAGGACACAGAATTGATTATAAGGTCATTGGAGGTTAATAACAGGCTTTTGCCCGAGTAGACACTAGCTTTCATCAAAGTAGGTTGACGCCTACTACCTACTTAGTTCAGTATTTGAAATCTCTCTTCGTCAGCGCTTAGGTTAGCATGTCTTCTGGTCGAGTTTTCCCTCCGAATAAAGAAATTGTACACCATCGCCTATTATATGCCTATATCTAGGATTTTACTATCAAAGAATTATCCGGGAAATTGAACAATTGTAAGAAAAAAATAGTGAAACACTGTCTCCCCTTACCAATAAATCCAATATTTTGGATATGACCATCAGACATTTTTAGTTCAAATAAACCAATTTACTATTTTTGTCATAAAAGAATTAACTGACTCATTAATTATTATAAAAATTCTATATTCCCATGCAATTATTTTTCAAAAGAAAAAAGTAACATGTCTTTCACAAGCAAAGAAAATGGGAGAACCACTTCCTTTCATGTTCTTTTTTTATTTTGGGGGGCAAGGGGGTGGAAAAGGAGGACGGAAAATCATTGATTAGTCAGGAAAACAGAGAATAAAGAACAAAACAGAGCATAAACCATTGAAGTCCCAACCTCTTAAGAGTATGCTTGGATTAGGGATTAAGGAGAAGGGAAGGCAGGGGGAGGGAAGGGGAAGGGAGATTAATCTCCTTCTACTCTCCCTTGTTTGAGAAGTAACTCCTCCTCTAAAATACCCCAATTTGGAGTATTTGGAATTTGTGAAGGTATGAGGAAGGTAAGACGATGAGGTTTAGTCCCTCATTCTCCTCCTTCACAAATTCCAAACTCCCCAAATCATTTTGTAGGAGGTTTTACTTTCCAATCAAGGGGAATGAGTATGGAGACTTAAACTTCCCCTCTGCCCTTGCCATCCTTCCTTCGTCTCCAAATTGCCAAACAAATTAGGTAAGAGATTGGAGGGGAAGGGAGGGGAGAGAAGTTAAGTCCCCATACCCCAACCCTTGTTTGGTAAGCAATATATCCTTCTAAATATCTCAATTTGGGATATTTGGAATTTATGAAGAGGGAGAATGAGGGTTTAAAATTTAGGGTAAATTACACTTTGGTACCCTGAGGTTTGACCCCATTCTACTTTGGTACCTTGTGGTTTAAAACGTGACACTTTGGTAACAATTTTTTCGTTAGTTTTGGACGGAATTTGGCACGTGACAGCATGTGGGCTCACTAAAACTCAATTTTGTCCAACATTTTGCCACAACAATCATCAAATGCATGTTTTTCAAAAGTTTTGAATGATTTTGGTGTTGGATGCCAAGAAAGTTTTGACAGAATTCAGAGCTAGGTTTCGAAAAGCATACGTTTGATATTTTATTGTTGTGACAAAATGTTGTATAAAATTGAGTTTTAGCGAGACCACGTGCAGGTCATGTGCCAAATTTCGTCCAAAACAAACGAAAAAATTGTTCAGGGTACATAAAGGGTAACGGTGGAGACCTCATGGTACCAAAGTGTCCGTTTTAAACCACAGGGTACCAAAGTGGAATGGGGTCAAACCACATGGTACCAAAGTGTAATTTACCCTAATTTAATCCCTCTCCCTCATCATCTTCCCCTCCCTTCCCTTCTCCTTAATCCTCAATCAAACACAAACTAAGGGATTTCCCAATCAAAAATCGAGATGAAAATGAAATAAAAATTGGAGTAAATCTGCACTCGCAAAGGAGGAGGAAGAAGTTGACAAGCAATTGATGTAGAGCAGCAAGAAACTATAACTGAAGCATGCACTAGCCTGGTGCTAGAAGATGCTGGTATTTCTCAAAGCATTTACCCCATCCTGGTGAACCTACCCCTAACCTTTATTTAATTTAACCAGCGGACCAGATTAATAAAAGGAAGAAAAGAAACTGCAGGGGTTGTATAAACTAAGGTTTTTATTGTTTTTGTTGGTTGCAGGAGAGGTTGAAGACAAATCAAAATACCGATACCTCCATGAAGCTCTTGTAAATGGCCAAAAATAGGCGATGCACATCTGGGTGATCTTCATTTACCTTAAGCTCCTTGGCTATAACCTCCTTACCAAAATGCTACAGAAAGATAAACGAAAAGATAATACCATCATAAGGTTAAATTCTTGATGACTTAGAAATGATTAGTAATTGAATGTTGTACCAAAACAGAGAACTCAGTCCAATAAAATATGTATACAAAGCAAATCTGTCGGAAGAAAGTGATAAATCCATATAGGTCAGTTCAAAAAGAGATTACCTTGTAAACAAGACCAGCGCTACTTAGTTTAGTGGAGAAACCATGACCGAAAACCTCTTCAAATCCCTTCTGGTGATGATCGTACCGATCTTGAACAGGATCATAGACTCCCCCAACATCAAGAACAGCATCAAGACCCTCTAATACCTGCAGAGTCACATTGTATAAACGAAAGCTTTTATTAAATCAATACAAACTTCAACATTTGGCCGTGAAATCCACGAAAGCAACAATTCACAATACTAAATAAAAATAACTATTTCCGTTTTCCAATTTCGGAGTACTGAACTCGTTTTCTACTTTCCCTGAATCAAGTAGATTAAAAGTCTGTTGAAACAGTTCATCCACGTATTATGTTTTGATGGAAAAACATGACAGCATACACCCAAAGAACTTCGGCTAAGTCTTCTCCTTTCTCATTTTCTCTTCCTACTAGACTCCAGCTCCTCCCCCATAAGAGTTATTATCTACTTTTTCAAAATTTGAAAGTTTTTCATCCGTCTTCTGCTCATTTTCTCAGCAGCCAAGCAAAGCAAGCTAGTCGGTGCAGGGTTTAGTGAACAAACCTGGGGGTCTCGCGTGCGTACAACTTCGGCGTTGGAGTACTTATCGGTGAGACGAATCATGAAGCAGCCAAGAGCCTCGTCGCAGTGGAAGCTTCCATTGTGAGTGCCGACGCGCTTGAGAGAAACGTTGAGGGGAGAACCAGTAGAGAAGGAAGCAGAAACCCTAGCAGTAGCAGTAGCATTAGCATCAGCCATCAGAGGGCGAGTGAGATATCTGATGAAAGTGAAATTGGACAATAGATTCCCCCTGATAGCACCGAACATGCCCTTTCAATTTCTACACAAAGCAGCCGAAACGACGACTCCTATGGCCTATGCTTTGTTAGGGTTTATCATAAAGACTAATACATTTGGTTATGGGTTTTGTAATTTATTAGAGAGAGCCGTTAGTGTTCGTGTTCTTGTTCGTGTCTTTTTATTATTATTTTTTGAGTAAAATAACGTCCGGTCCTTATTTTTGCACTCGCTGACAGATAGGTCCCTGAATTTTACTAATTGTACTATCCGGTCCCCGAAATTTGCAAACGCCTAACTAATTGGTCCCTCCGTCATATTGGCGTTACAAAAATGCTGACGTGGCCAAAACGGACGCTGATGTGTCCCGTTATGTGCTGACGTGTCCCGTTATCACTACATCAGCACCGGTATATTCCAAAAAAAAAAAAACTGTGACGTCATAAAATAGTGACACATAAGCATTTTCTCATTGCACTTATAGGTCCCTCACCCATTTTTATCCCATTATTATCAATTCTCCCTCTTCTTCATCATTTTCATTCATTTTAGTCTCAAATCCTCAAAATCAAATTGTAAAGTGTCCCAAAACTCTTACAAATATTCAAATTTAGTCCTTAAAAATATTTAAAACCCTAAACCCTAAAAACCCAAACTCTAAACCCTAAATCTAAAACCCTAAAACCTCAAACCTTAAACCCTAAAAAAAAGTCTGAGTTCAACAATTAGGTCCTGGACCCATTTTTATTCCATTATTCTCAATTCCCCCTCTTTTTCATCATCTTCATTCATTTTAGTCCCAAATTCTCAAAATAAAATTGTAAAGTGTCCCAAAAACTCTTTCAAACATTCTAATTTAGTCCTTAAAAATATTCAAAACCTTATATCCTAAACCCTAAACCCCTAAAACTTAAATTTTTTTTAATCTTAAGCTTCATCTTCCCAATTTAATATAAATTCCTAATTTTATGTTAATCCCTAAACCTCCTAATTTTTTTTAATCATCTTTTTCATCTTCATCAATTAATTTTATCTTCACCACCATTAACGGCGTCTCTCTTTCCGAAAGTGTTCTTGTTGTTGTGCATCCAAACCTTCAAAACCCCACGGTCTACCCCAATCTCATGGCAAAACTCTTGAACCAATTCCTCGTCTCTTTTCTGCATCTTCCACCCAACGTTCTTTGCAAACTAGTACATCTTATCCTTCTGATCTTGCGTGAACTTGGTCCTGAACTGCTTCCTCGCATTCGGGCTCGGCGTCCCCAAAGTGTGAGCCGGAGCCGCCGTGCTCTCCGGATGAGCCGATAACCCAGCTGACAGAGCCAGAAGCCTGTGCGGCACCGAGGGTTAGTACGACGACGAGATCGACGGCAGGGAAGCTGAATTGGGGCTCCGATTCGACGCCTGAAACGGCGGAGGCGGCGGTGGGTGGTGTCGATGGAGTGGCTGATACTCGACTACATGGGTCGTCGAAAATGGCTCCTCCGGCTCACGGCGGTGGAGATTGCGGTGGCAGCCGCAGGCGGCGCACTTGATTGAGCTGGGGTCGGCAGAATTGGAGTTCGGAGATGGCATGAAATATTTCATCTAGTTGTATTTAAGAGTTAGAGTTAAAAAAAATGGAATGAATTTTTTTAGGGTTTAGGGGGTGAAGATGAAATTAATTGATGAAGATGAAAAAGATGATTAAAAAAAATTAGGGGGTTTAGGGATTAAAATAAAATTAGGGATTTATGTTAAATTGGGAAGATGAAGATTAAGATTAAAAAAAATTAATTTTTAGGGCTTAGGGTTTAGGGTTTAAGGTTTTTAATATTTTTAAGGACTAAATTGGAATGTTCGAAAGAGTTTTTGGGACATTTTACAATTTTATTTTGAGGATTTGGGACTAAAACGAATGAAGATGATGAAAAAGAGGGGGAATTGAGAATAATGGAATAAAAATGGGTCAAGGATCTAATTGTTGAACTCAGACCTTTTTTTAGGGTTTAGGGTTTGGGGTTTTAGGGTTTTGGGTTTAGGGTTTGGAGTTTGGTGTTTTAGGGTTTAGGGTTTTAAATATTTTTAAGGACTAAATTGGAATGTATGAAAGAGTTTTGGGACACTTTACAATTTTATTGTGAGGATTTGGGACTAAAATGAATGAAGATGATGAAGAAGAGGGGGAATTGAGAATAATGGGATAAAAATGGGTCAGGGACCTATAAGTGCAATGAGGAAATGCTGACGTGTCACTATTTTATGACGTGGCAGCTTTTTTTTTTTTTAATTTCTTTGGAATATAACGGTGCTGACGTGGACATAACGGGACACGTCAGCGCATAACAAGACACATCAACGTCCGTTATGGCCGCGTCAGCATTTTTGTAACGCCAACATGACGGAGGGACCAATTAGTTAGGCGTTTGCAAATTTCGGGGACCGGCTAGTACAATGGGTAAAATTCAAGCACCTATCTGTCAGCGAGTGCAAAAATAAGGGACCGGGAAGTTATTTTACTCATTATTTTTTTTCTTATTTTTTTATAATTTATGAAAGGATCCCAAACCGCTTGAACCACTATAAATGCTTTAACTAATTTAATCACTCATCAAACTAAATTTGACTATGTTATTTAATTTTTTTTATAATATTTTCAATAATAATTTTTACAAAAATGGTCAATTAACGTGTTAAGATTTGTATAAAAGTGATGCGTTGAGTCACTGATTAAAAGTGCTATTTTGTAGTGTTTTATCAAGTTTATGAAACAAGTGTTACTTAATCATATGGTTAGTGCTTAGTGGTTTCAGGCCCTCATCACAGCAGAAGAAAAGCATTAGGGCATAACCGAAGGTTGGAGCAATTAGCTAAGTTAAAGGCAAGCTTGAAGTGCTTGCGTCGTCATACTGAGCCGGCGGCGCAAGCAACGGGGCAATTGACACGTCAGCAGTGCATTCGCAGAGCTTCTAGAAGACAAATTGGGTTTGCGTTATTTTGAGTTAAGATTTGAGTCGTTGGAGTCCTCCACGACGCACTTTTCTTGGAACGCACGGAAGTATCTAAGATCTTCCAAATCTCGTATCTCTAAACCGTCTCACGAAAATCGAGGAAAATCACTTTAGATGTCATGATGAGCTGGCGGCGCAGTCTCGAATTTTGCCTGTAAATAGATCGCGTCAGCCCTCATTTTGCAAAATATAGTCCAGATTACATCGATTACTCTGCCATTGGGAATGAGTAACTAATTCTCATATACCGATGAAGGATTCTGACGACATGGTTTGAGTTTATCTATACTTTCATGGAGAGTTCTCTGTTTTAGATGTTGTTTTTCATCTTTTTGGTATTTCTATTATTCATAGGTAAATGTTTAATTATCAAATATATTAGACGAAGTAGATTAAGGATTGCCTTTAATTCTTTCATACATGATTATTATTCTTGATTTGTAATTGAAGAATGATCCTTACTTTGATGGTTTAATAATATGTCCTCAATTTACCTAGTAATTCGAGTTATTCATCTTTGTATTGTTTTATAAAGTGTTGTTTACATATTTGCCATTTATTTCTTAAAAATAGGGTAGGTTGCATTATGTTTACTTCATTAGTATTATTACATATTTTGCATAATCATCTTAGAATATGATTTGTATGATGCACAACTAAAACCTAAGAAGCACGGGACACGACACGACACGAACACGCCGACACGACAAATTCTTAAAATTAAAGGACATGACACGGCAATATATATATATACTATAATTTCATTAGGAGACAAAATAAAAAAAATTAAATATTCATAAACTAATAAAAACTTTAAAAATTATAATATTGTCCATATATAAAATGTCATAAATAGAGCATTCTTTTTCAATAATCTTAAAAAATCATCTAAAAATTAATTTTATTTGCATCTTTATTATTATCAATTTATCAACTTTATCCGTACATATAACCCATTAACTCCTCCCACTATTGGAACATATAATATTATATCACATTAATATTAATATTAATATTAATATATAATATAATACACACCTATTACACGGACACTTAGGGTGTGTTTGGATGTTCCTTTTTAATTTTTTTATCCTCCTTTATCTCCCAGTACTCCTTTAATATTAGAGCTACAGTAAAAAATCTTGTTTGTTTCACAGTTATCTTCTCCTCCTTTATTTTTCTCTTTTATTTTTCATTTATCTCTCATTTATCTTCTCAAATTACTAACGTATCCATACTTAAGGTTGTGGATCCCCTACCGTAATTTTTGGATGCTATGCGCTCAACCCAAAACCCAACCATTCATCAAATCTAACAGTTCAGGTTATGCCACATGTCATCTCTGGTTTTCCTAAGTTTGCACCCAATTATTTTTTCCTCCAACATCACTGCCGTTGAGCTTCCATCGAAAGATTGGCCAAGTTTTTCTCCTCCAAAGTCGCCGCCGGGGCGTCGCCGTCGATGAGGGTGGAGCTGTCGGAGCCACTAGCGCTAACTCGCTGAAATCCAAAAATCCATCTTCACAAACCCTTCGTACGCGATCCCCACTCTCTCTTCCCTCTAAGCTCCCTCTCTCCTCCGCATTCTCCTCTGTCTCCTCCGCCGCACTCGCCATCGCCGGTCGCTTCTTGTGGTTTTCGCCTCGGTGGGTCTCGATGCGAAACCTATCGTTCTCGTTGCTGAGAAGCTCGGCGAAGCTGGACTCAAGCTGTTAAAGGACTTTGCGAATGTCGAAGATGGGTGTTTGGATTTCGGCGATTCCGACGGCTCCACCCTGTAGCCCGAGGTATTTGATGATCGTGTCGCCGTTCATCGACCTCTGCGTGCATCAGATGTCGACGCCTATCGTGTATCAGAATGGTATGAAAAAAACTGGTGGAAAGAATATTCCTCTTCCCCACTATTGAGAACAGAATTCATGAAAAGCAAATAAGGATAAAAGACCCCAAAGAAAAAGGGCAAAAAGGAGCTTAAAATTATATTATTAAAGTGAAAAGTAGGCGGAGATCGATATATGATGTAAAAGATGATGGTAAATCATTGAGAGGGGTTGCCATTTCAGCTTGTGATTCTTGGCCATTTAAATTAATTTCAATCCTATTATTATGTTTCTAGATTCAAAGTTGTGATGTTGTTTTCGTCTTTAATTTCTTCCGTCTTTTTCTTGTGTGCCTAATGTTGGGAAATCCCCGGGGAAAACACACAGCGAAAGCAAAGAGTAAATAAAAAAACTTGCGCTCCCCAGGAAAATCCAACCCTGACATCCGCTAGTTGAATTTAAAACCAGATATGAAAAGTGTTATACCTCAAGCTTTCAATCGGATGGTTGAACTTGGTGAGTCTAGAAGTCCGTTTGCACGTCCTTCCTCCACCGGTGATCCACACGAACAGTTTCCCGAACACGAGGTGCTAGCCTCCACGCCTCTTTCTCCAAAGAGACTCGGGATTGAATCTACAG
>QANZ01014509.1:0-15513 GCA_003254925.1 Chamaecrista fasciculata | reverse complement strand
GGAAAGTCATCCATGATCCAAACCTTTACTTTCTCGATCTCCTTGAGTAAGTCCCATTCTCTAGCGTGGCCACGCATTTTCCTGGACAGACTCATCGAGGGCGCAAGTAAGATATCTCCCAAATTAATGGGGAACAAAATCCCAATTTTGGTCAGTTCACATTCCTCAGCACGGCAATCAACCAAACTCGTACTTAGCCCTTATGGCTACCCTGCTACGGGCAACGTTAGACTAAGCCAAAGTCTGACAACTGCAACGCCGGAATAATGATGACCTCAGGTCTAAGGCGTCGTGACAGGCGTACAGGAGAGGCAAGCTGATGACTAAACCCATGCAGGACTCTCTGGGTCAGTCCAGCAACTCGTAACCCCTTACGTAGTTGCACCATGACTCTCATTCAAGCATCGCATGCGTGCATCCCTATGCACTGAGGTCATGCTGATCTTAGTTCATTTTCGCTCCCACGAAAACAATCGATCAGGGACAGATTTAGATTAATTATCTTATAATTAATCATGGACGTAATCACAGTAAACATGCTAATAATGTGAAAACCATTAATTTATTGCTATAAATTAATCCATATGTTCATAACATATATAAAGGAGGATTGGCCCTAGGGCACAATTCCTAACAGACTCCCACTTGCACTAGGGTACAATCATCAATCTAGCTGTTCCTACTCCTAGGTACACTGATCAATGCGTCTAATCCCCATCGACGATACATGTCTCTCATGTTTGACCCTTGCAAGCGGCTTTGTCAGAGGATCAGCAACATTATCCTCACCTGCTACTTTGCAAATCTTCACATCACCTCTGTCAATCATCTCCCTGACGAGGTGAAAACGTCTGAGTATATGTTTGGTTCTCTGGTGGGACCGTGGCTCCTTGGCTTGCGCAATAGCTCCACTATTGTCGCAATACAGGGTAATGGGATCAGATATGGTCGGAACCACATCAAGCTCGGAGATGAACTTTCTAATCCACACAGCCTCCTTTGTCGCATTCGATGCTACAATATACTCGGACTCCGTTGTAGAATCGGCAATCGTGCTCTGCTTGGAACTCTTCCAACTCACGCTGCCACCGTTCAGGAGAAACACATATCCTGACTACGATTTGAAGTCGTCTTGGTCGGTCTGGAAACTAGCGTCTGTGTAACCCCTTACACATAGCTCTTCATCAGTTCCACCGTAAACCAAGAACTCATCCTTAGTCCTTCTTAAGTACTTAAGGATATTCTTGACAGCGATCCAATGATCCTCACTAGGGTCTTGTTGGAATCGGCTTGTCATACTCAGGGCAAACGACACATCGGGTCGAGTACATAGCATGGCATACATGATGGATCCTATGGCCGAGGCATAGGGGATCCCACTCATGCGACCTCGCTCAACAAGTGTCCTCGGACACTGTTTCTTGCTTAGGGTCAGCCCATGATTCATCTTAATGAATCCCTTCTTGCAATCTTGCATACTGAACCTCTTCAGTACCTTATCCAAGTACGTGCTTTGACTCAACCCAAGAAGCCTACGAGATCTATCCCTATAAATCTTGATTCCTAGAATATAGGCGGCTTCTCCTAGGTCCTTCATTGAAAAGGATTTTCCCAACCAGGATTTTACAATCTCTAAGGTTGAGACATCGTTTCCAATGAGTAGTATGTCATCGACATACAGTACCAAGAACACAATCGTGCTCCCACTAACCTTCTTGTAAACACAAGGTTCGTCAGGGTTTGGTAGGAAGCCAAACTCTTTGACTACCTCATCAAAACGGTGATTCCAACTCCTGGATGCTTGCTTCAATCCATAAATGGATCTCTGAAGCTTGCACACCTTGTCTGGTGCCTCAGGACATTCAAACCCCTCGGGTTGTATCATATACACATCCTCGGGCAGCCTTCCGTTAAGGAATGCTGTTTTGACATCCATTTGCCATATCTCATAGTCGTAATATGCAGCTATGGCAAGGAGGATCCTAATGGATTTTGCCATTGCAACAGGCGAAAACGTTTCGTCATAGTCTATACCATGACGTTGCGTAAATCCCTTTGCAACTAGCCTCGCCTTGAAGACGGTGACGTTGCCGTCCATGTCGGTTTTCTCCTTGAAAACCCACTTGCACCCTACGGGTTTTACCCCTTCAGGTGGAGTGACCAAGTTCCAAACTTGGTTGTCATACACGGACTGCATCTCAGCCTTCATGGCTTCAACCCATTTTTCTGAGTTGGGATCTACGATGGCCTCTTGATAGGTGGTGGGTTCACCACGCTCAGTGAGCAACACATCCTTGTTTTCAGTCACGAGAAATCTGTAATATCTCTCTGGCTGGAAACGTGTTCTATCAGACCTTCGTGGTCCTTACGTTTGTGGAGGAGCTTCCACAACCTCTTGTGGAACTTCTCCAGTTTCCGTCTGCGCCTTGTTGGGAAATCACAGAGGGAGCGCAGCGGAAAAATAAAAAAAAAACTTGATAAAACTAAAAGGCTAACTCTGTGATTCCTTCCAGGATCCACTAACTATGTTTATACCAGATAAGAAAAGATGTTTAACCTAGTTTCAATCGGTGACTTATCGTGTTCGCGAATTTGAGAAGTCCACTCAGTGTCCTTTCTCTACCGGTGATCCACACGAGCAGTTTGGCAGATGCCTAGGTGCTAGCCTCCTTCACTTCTTCCCAAGTGAATACGGGAACTCTATCTATGATTCTTGAATAATCAAGAACTGTTCTTGATTATCAAGATTGATTGGGGAGTACTAATATTATCAGGTGCAGGTCCAATTCTCTTTCAAGAATTTCGACTCACTCTCACAATATTAGGACTAGGCGAATTTTCACTCTCAATAGGTGCTCTAGGCNTATATATATGAGTAATATTTTTGGTAGTGTAACAACTGAAAAACAAAAAATTCAAAAAAATAAATAATTCAGACCCTAAAAATATATATTTTGGTCCCTTCGCTAGTATATATATGTGTAATATTTTTTGTAATATAAAAATTAAAAAACAGTCATCTTTCAAATATTTTTTTTTCAAATAATTATCTTATTTTTTTTATGTACCGTACACTGTTGAAATTATTTATCAAATTCTGCATAATAATTTGTTGTTTGTTAAACATAAATTATTTGGTCCATAAATTTGTAAAGATTATTCTATTTTGGTCCATAAATTTATTTTTTGGTCATTGAAATTGAGAGATAGACCAAATTATTGATGAATGCGTTCTTTTTATGGGTCGAGATATACATTTCACTTCGTAAGGACTGATTCGTTGGATCGATATAAAATCGTGGACCAAATAGAAGGTTTTTAAAATTTCTATGTTATTTACATTTTGGTCCTTTCATTTCATTGCCTAAAACAACTCCAACCTTCATTACAAATATTCACCTTTAGCACAAATTCCAAGACAATTTCATTACTATTTCATTTCATACCAACTACAACCAAAAAGTCAAAATATCATTTTATTATTTCTATTTCATTCAATTATCAATTATCAATTCCACCCCTATACAATTTTTAAAAACCCATATAATTATTTCAACCAACCATAATCATTACATACCCTTTTACATAATTTCACATCCTATTTTTTTCATTACATCTCAAACAATCCAAACACCATTTTCCATTATCATTTCATTGTTTAATTTTCTCATTACCATTTCATTACATAAAATCATCATTTCATTACCTACTTATAATCCAAACACACCCTTAGTCATGATATGATGATGATGATGATGATCAAATGATCGATCTTCAATTCTCTAACTGATAATCTCAATCACTCACGTGTTCTTCTTGATCCTTAATTATATTTTTTTCTCTTTCCCTCTTATAAGCAAATGCAACTACCTATGCAACCCCCTATTTATTATTCTCTTCACCTGATCAATCACTATGATCACATCAACACCCTATTTATTTCTGACTAAAGTCTCTAAAACTAGTTAGAGTGTAAAAATAATACTTCCATGAAATTTAAGAAGGAATAATGACGGTGGTTCAATGTAGTGGTTGACGAATTTTGGCTAAAAGTTAGAGAAAATTGAGTTTTTGTGAGGCATGTGGGATACATGTGTGAAATTCCATCCAAATTTAAAGAAAAAATTATTTCAGGTACCAAAGTGTTAATAGTCAAAACTTCAGGGTACCAAAGTGTCACGTTTTAAACCATATGATACCAAAGTGGAATAAGGTCAAACCACATGATACCAAAGTGTAATTTACTTTTTTTTTTATATATATTTTTTCATAAGCAAGTCCAATTAAAACACACAAAAGTGGTTAGTGCACTTTCTTAAAAATTAAAGAAATGACCCTTTAAGCATTAAAGATAAACTAATCTTCATTATTATGAATGAGTTTGAACTTTTCTTTTGGTTTTTAATTTTTTAAATCATATATCATATATTAAGCTCGATAATATTTTCTCTTAGAGAGAGAGAGGAGGGGGAAGAAGAAGAAGAAGAAGTTGAGTTTTTGGGCAAATTCCATTAAAATCTCAATTTTTTTTTATGTTTTGGTCCTATTGTAATAAGAAAAGGACCTTAATGTTAAAAAATAAAACTTTTGAAGGATGAAAGTTTATTTTTCCTTTAATTTAACAGGAAAAATGGATGAAAAATGTTGAGGGACTAACGGTGGAACGTTTTGAAACTTGAGGGAATAAAACGAAACGAAAAAAATATGAGGAATCAAAACGAAATTTTTGAGCAAAGATGAAGGACCAAAATAAGAGTTTGGCCTTTTTCTTTCATAAAAAAGAGGGAAAATTTACTTTGGTTGTTTTTAAATTATAGAGGTCTATATTGTACTCATAAATTGTTTTTGTAGTTAATTGTATACTTAAAATTTTATATTTCACTCTATTGTACTTCAAAGTTTAATACCATTTAAATTGTTAACAAAAATTATTGACATCATAGTGACTTAAACATTTTTAAAGATACACTTGACAAAAAAATTATGAAAATTTTAGAATACAATTGACATGAATATAAAAGTTTTGGATAAAATTGATAGCAAAATAAAGAAAAAAAATTACTCATGTTAAATCTTAAGGTATAATAAAGTCAAAATTAAAAGGCTAAAGTCCTATTTTGGCCCTTCAGTTATTTTTCGTTTCATATTGGTCCCTTAGGGTATGTTTGGATGGGGTGTCAATGGGGGAATAGAGAGGAGAGGAAGAGACAAAAGATAAAAAAAATTGTTTGGAAGTCTTTATAGGGGAGAGTGAAGTGGATAAAGAGGGACACTTGTCACCCCAAAATTCAATTTTTGCTTTTGTCACCCCAAAATTCAATTTTTGCTGGCACCCCATATTGGGGTGCCAAGGAAGGAGTGAACAGTTTTATATTTTTTTAATGACAATTATATCCTTATACTAACCAAAAATAACATGTGTCCACTCCATTCCATTCCATTACTAATAACTTCCAAACAAGATTAACAAGTGTCCATTCCTTTCCTCGTTAAAAACTCCCAAGCAACATATCTACTCAGTCCATTAATATCCTCTCCTCTCCACTCTATTAGTGTCCATTAATGTCCTCTCCTCTCCATCTTCACTAAAACTCCCAAACATAGCCTTAGTTTTCCAAAACTTGGCACAGTTACTCCCTCAAACGTTTTTAATTCATTTTTCTGTTAAAAATTGATTTTTAACTCCTAAAAATTTGAATTTTTACATTAATGACATTTTTCTTTATAATAGAACCAAAATGTAAGAAAAAAAAACTTCTCTCTCTCTCTCTCTCTCTCTCTCTCTCTCTCTCTCTCTATTGGGCGAAAATAATGGAACAAAATAATGAACTCCGGGTGTTTCTTGTTTTGGGTTCACACTCACTTCAAAGATCTAATCTGACAAACAAAAATAATCTTCGACATCTTTGGTTTGAATTCGTCGGTAGCATGTGCCTTTTCTTCTGCCTTCGTTTTCGAATTCGTCGGTAGCATGTGCCTTTTCTTCTGCCTTCGTTCTGTTTGGTTTTGGGGTTTGGAGCAGGAAACTTAGGTCCAGTTCGTTTGCGTTTTGATTTTAATCTGTTCTGATTATAATCATAATAAACATGTTCGTTTACGTTTTTTTTCTGATTAAATTATAATCATGATTTTTTTATAATCAAAACACTCAATTACACTTATACCCCTATATACATACCTAAAATTACCTATACTCTCATTCATTCAATAAAAAATCAGAAGGGCAAAATGGTCATTTCCATAAATATTGGGCCATTTTACAATTACTCATTATTGTGTAGGGCTAAAATGTTATTTTGCCCAAAATTTTTAGGGATCAAATTGGCAATTTAGCCATTCTCGCAATCCCTCGTCTCTGCGTCTCTGTCGCCTCTCTCTGATCTCCGTCGTTCTCTCTCTCTCATCTCCGTCGTTTCTCTCTCACTCTCTCGTCTCCGTCGTTTCTCTCTCTCTCTCGTCTCTGTCAGAGTAATGTGCCATTCTGTCCAATAATGGGATTTCAAAAGTACAGCAACAGAATGGGATTTCATCACGATTGGCCCCGTTCAGAATTGTCCATTGGTTGCATTAGCCCAAAAGCGTTCTCTGTTTGCTAGTGGGAATCAATTCAAATGGTGGGAGAAATGGGTTTATGAGAGTAAGTATTGGCTGTGTTGTCTATTTCGAATTCCCTTCCTTTTTGTTCTTCATCTAGATAATAAGGTTTTGAAAATTAGGTTGGTTATTGAATCGTGAGGGAATCAATTTGGTTATTCTGAAGATAACACCCAATTACATTCACCCACTACTCCATTAATACCCAGAGAATTGCTAGATGGTGTGGATGATGCCATAGTGTTCAACCCCGTCGATGTTGGTACCGTTGGTCGGAGTTTCAAAACGGCAGTGGCAAAAGTATTTTCCGGCGTGGTAGGAAATGGGATGATGATGGTGGAAGAGATTGCCATAATGGATTATGGATTGAGAGAGAGAGAGACACCAGGGAGAGAGAGAGAAGATGAATGGATTATGTGGAATTTAAGAGAAATTTCGGGTCCGCCTCTACTTTTCCATTCTCTCTCATCTGCTGCGAAACGGTGCACCATTTTCTTTGCTGGTGCACCAAATGTCAGGCACAAATTGTACATTTTAGTCCTTTTGGTGCACCATTACATAGGCCAAAATTCATTCGGTGCACAAAATCAAATAATCACCCCCACTTGCATATGAAAATAATCAAGTTTTCACGCTTCTTAAGGCAAACAGTAACATATTTGATTTTTTTTTCAACCAACAATTATATCCAAACACATTTTGATTATAATAAAATCACACCTTCCTTTTTCCAACTTTTTCTTCCATTTATACCCCTATACAATTTATCAATTTCCTTACTTTTTATCCACCTACCACAATCATTACATACCCATTTTAATAATTTTACACCAAATAATCAACAATCATCCAAACACCACTACAAAAATAATCAACTTTGATTATAATCACACTACGATTATAATCAAAACAAATTTTATAAAAAACGCAAACGAACTGACTCTTAGTCATGATGGGAGTAGAGAGAGAGAGAGAGAGAGGTTGTTTTTTAGTGTGAAATAAACTAAAACCCCTCCATTTTTTTTACATGTTGGTTTTATTATAGAAAAAAAAGTCCTTAATGCAAAAATTCAAACTTTTAGGAGTTAAAAATAAATTTTGTCCAAATTAAAAATTGAGGGACCAACGAAAAACGTTTGAGGGACCAATTGTACCAAGTTTTAGAAAATTGAGGGACCAATGTGGAACGAAAAATAACTAAAAAATTAATTTAAAACATTGAGTGTAATTGAGCGACCAAAGTAGGACTTTTCCCAAATTAAAAAATAAGATTATAATTGACAAAAAAAAATTAAGTACGTTAAAGATTTATCTAATAATTTAAACTTTTAAAGGAATCTAAATGCATTTTGTTTTTTTATCTGAAACATAATTCAGTAAAATATTAATTAAGCATATAAAATTCTTAAATTAGTTAATTTTTTCTTTTTGGGCGGAACTCTTGAATTAGTTAATTTTTTTTTGGGTGACATTGAATTAGATAATTAGAGGTGCAGACTGCAGAGTGCAGAGGCCAGAGTTATAGTACACGTACATCTTTAATATTATTAAATAAAGGTCAAAAGGTCATTTTAGTCCTAAATATATGCCTTACTGTTCATTTTGGTCCATTATATTTCAAAATATTCAAATTGATCCTAAATTTGGTAAAATGTTTCATTTTGGTCCTAAATATTGGAAAAAGGTTTTATATTGGTCCCAAACTATTGAATTTGATTATATTTCTCTCGTCTTTCATTTCAAGTTCAAAGAACTTATTAAAAGGATTTCGTAGCTTTGAATTTGTCGCATTTGAATTTGAAACGAGAGAGATATGACCAACTTTGCTTGTTTGACCATGAAACAAACAATTTACTTTTAGGATTGATTTGACTTCGTTTGTTGACGGTCTTAACTGAATAGAGAAAGTATTATTTGAGAACAATATGTAGCTCTAAACTCGTCACGTTTGAACTTAAAATAAACCTTATTCAATAGTTTGGGACTAAAATAAAACATTTTGTCAACATTTAGGATCAATTTGAATATTTTGAAATATAATGGACCAAAATGAACATTAGGGTATACATTTAGAACCAAAATGACCCTTTAACCTTAAATAAAAAACAAAATACACGTACATCTTCATGGAAATTATTTACTTTATGCTATCTACAATCTCTCCGGCCAAAACAATATTTCACAATCTCAATCCTATTAGGCTCAAATGTAATTTTGGTTTTTTATATTTATGGTAGGTTATAATCCAACCTTTTACTTTATTTTTAGTTGCAACTTTGGTCCTTCAAGTATCTTAAAAGTTTCATTCTTTGATCCCAACATCTGAATGATGCTATCTCTATTTCATTTCAGGCCAAAAAAGTGACACTTACAGATGACCATTTTTTTTAAATAAATATCTTTATGACACAGTTCTACAAATAAATTTTGCTAACTTTGTTTTACTAGTTAGGCTAACTACAGGATATATTACTCTAAGTGTTTTCTTTTGGTCAAATGGTTAGTTTGATACTAAACGTATGTCTTAATATTTATTTTGGTCCATTATGTTTCAAAATATTTAAATTGATTCTAAATATTGGCAAACTATTTCATTTTGGCCCCTATATAAAATTTCATTCAATTAAATTTATACGTTGATTACATATAAAAAAAATTCTACATATTATATATCAACTTTATATTTTTACCAAACTTTAACACACATATATAGGATTGTCTTGTTGTTTGCTGCATCGTTTTTTTTTCTTTTTGTTTTATTTTCTGTGGTTGTCCACACACACACACATAGGAATTTAGGATTAACATTAATATGGGCAACACCACAACACAGCTTATAAGCTTATAAGAACCTCTCATTTTATGTAGGGCTTTTCTTCACTGGATGATGTACTATTATCTACTTCATTAATACTTGTGGAGCCCAATGTTTGCCTATTATTCTGAATCTCTTAAATGAGTTGCTCTGGGAACAATAATGAAAATGTATTTGATCATTTTGTTATTGGGGTTATGCTACTTGTTAAGAAACAATAAATATATTTTATTTTATTTATCATTGCATTTTTTTTTTCTAAGAACATTTTATTTTCTCCAAATATATTAAACACGGTTCATTTTAGGTATATATTATATTTTTTAAAAAAACATTATGTTATATTTAATTATAACACCGTTAAATATATAACAAATATTAGATATTTTTTTAAGGGTAAATTCAGACTTCTACCTTGGATATCTAATCCAAATTGCCATCCATAATTACTTTAGGTGCGGTGTTATTACAATTTTTTAAAATAATAAATTAGTAAGTTAGTTTTGAAAAATGATAGTTTTTTAATTTAATCATTGAAAATAATATTGTTAAAATCGAACCGTTTAATGAGCTGAAAAAGTATTCAATTCGTAGTCTAATTAGTTTAATTGATAGTTAAACCGAATGATGTAAAACATAATAATAATTTTTTAAAATAATAAATATTATATGAAGCATAAAAAGTTAGAATTATAAACATAGTAAATAGTTTTGAGTTAAGGATTTATCACAAACAATTCATGTTACAATATAATAAATGAGGACTAAATTAAAAAAAATAACAATATAAAAGGGGGGGGGGCTAAAATGGAATTTTCATATTTGATTGAATCATACAATTCTTTAATGATTCATCGATCGAATTCTGATATGATGGTTCTATCCAATTATTTTTGGTCCAATTTTGTTTAACTCCTAAAACAATTTTCAAAGTCCAACTAACTCATTTTTCATACTAGTTAACAATTTGATTGGTTAAAATATCTTATTTGATCTGGTTCTTACAACATTGATCGAAAGAATAAATGATAAGATTAAATTTTTACAAATTCAATTACAATTAATTTTGTACCAACAGAAATCTAAAGAAAAATTTAACATAATTCTAAATTTATTATTATATGCTTAATAAATGATGTTAAAAAATTATATTTATTGTTAAACACAAAAAAAATCACAAGAAGATCAAATTTATTATAAGATATAATTTTATATTTTAAAATTAAATTAAAAATATCAAAGACAAACTTATTAATATACTAATTTCTGAATATTTTTAAAATTATAATCATTTGAATAAAATAAAACATCATGCTCACCACTTCTTTTAGGTCAAAATTTATGAAGTATGGACACTTTATTTTTAGGGTGTGTCATCGTGTCAGATATGTGTCCATATTTAACACCCATACGACACTCAAGTGACATATATTTATAAGTTTTAGAGTGTTAAATCATTTTTTTGTGATTTTAACATGACAAACAATAGAAGATAATGACACATGTGATATATATTATGAATAAATATTGTAATTTTTAAAGTTTTCATCAAAATTTATAGATTCTTAATTATATATATATATATGCCATCTCGTGTCATATAATTTTAAAAATTTAACGTGTCTGTGTTAGTGTCCATCCTTCATATGTCAAAATCTTATTCTGGTGTTTGAATTATAGAGTCAATTTTATTTCAATCCTCAAACTTTTTTTTTTCTTTTTTGATCTTCAAATTTTTTTCATTTATTTCATTGTTAGCCCAAAACATGATTTTGTCTATCTCTAACATGATCATTTGAGATTGAGGATTTCTCTTTCATAGTGTCCTAAATCCTAATAAGTGAGTTTACATATAAAGAAAAAAAATATTATTTCTTAATCACAAACTTGAAATAAATTTATGATTGACTTTTCTATCTCTCTCTGTTAATTCATTTGTTAGGATACATATGAGAGAGAAATCGATTCCTCTATCTCTCTCTGTTAAATCATTTGTTATAATATGTACGAGAGAGATATTGTTTATAACAAATGTCTAATTCAGAGATAAAAGTAAAAATTAGAAAGAATTATATTTTAAACTAATGGTAGAACAAATAAAAAAGTTTGAGAACCAAAATAAAATTCATCATATTGAGGACCAAAATGAGATATTGACCTAGTAAATTTTCTGAGAAGTTATCCATTTAATCTGGTTTTCAAAAGATTGGTGAGAGGATCCTGATCTTCTCTATAATGTGTATTTGCTATAGTTTAGACAGAGAAAGAAAGAGTTAAAGAAAGACAGAGCTAGTGAAACCCACATTTCTCTCTCTAACTCTTTTTTTTCTCTTAACACTGTATGAAATGCACTACAAAGGATTCATTCTCTTGGTGAGAAGTTATCCATCTTACTATCGATCTTTTGTTGGGACTTTTCCTCCTTTGTAATCCTTTTAAACTTTGAAATATAGTAATAACCTATAATTCAAATACTACACTTGAACTATAGATTGGCACATAAAAGGATAAATTACATTTTGGTACCTTGCGGTTTGGTCATATTTCACTTTGGTACCCTGTGGTTTAAAAAATGACACTTTGATATCCTGTGGTATTCTCCATTAACACTTTGGTACCCTTTGGAGCTATTTTGTAATTTTAATCATAAAAAAATTTGTAAAAATTACATATTGATCCCAAATTTTTTTAAAGTTTTCTTTTAGTCCCTAGATAATATGTATTCAAGGACCTATTTGTAATTTTCTGAAAATATTGAGGGTCAATATGTAATTTTTTCAAAATGTTATGGTTAAAATTAAAAAATAGCTCCAAAGGGTACCAAAGTATTAATGAAGAATACCACATGGTACCAAAGTGTCATTTTTTAAACCACAGGGTACCAAAGTGAAATATGACCAAACCACAGGGTCCAAAGTGTAATTTACCCTTAAAATAAACAAGTAATAATCTCAAGATCTCGAACTTTCTAAAAGTTGAGACTCTTTCTAGGTCAAAGGGTTATTTTGGTCCTAAATGTATGTCTTAATGTTTATTTTGGTCCATTATGTTTCAAAATGTTCAAATTGGTCCTAAATGTTGGTAAAATGTTTCATTTTGGTCCTAAATATTGGTAAAATGTTTCATTGTACTCCCAAGTTATTGAATTTGGTCATATTTCTCTCGTCTCTTATTTCAAGTTCAAAGGACTTGTTAAGAAGAACTCGGAACTATAAAGTTATTGCATTCAAATTTGAAACGAGAGAAATATTATCAACTTTGCTTGTTTGACTATGAAACGAGCAATCTACTTTCAGGACCAATTTGACCTCGTTTATTGACGGCCCTAACTGGATAAAGAAAGTACTATTTGAGAATAATACGTAGCTCTAAACTCGTCACGTTTGAACTTGAAACGAGCCATATTCGATAGTTTGGATCAAAATGAAACATTTTGCCAACATTTAGGATCAATTTGAACATTTTAAAACATAGTGAATCAAAATGAATATTAAGACATACATTTAGGACCAAAATAAATCTTTAACCCTCTTTCTAACATATCCATTCCTAAAACTAAAAACAAAAAACATGTGACTAATGAAACTCTCTCAGGTCCCTACTCCCAAAATACATATGAACATTACATTTGTCCTACAAGTGACATCGAATTACTCCCTCCGGTTCTATATATCTGGTGTTTAAGGTTTCTACACACAGATTAAGGAAATGATTAGCCAACATAGAATGAAAAGAAAAATGAAGTAAAATGACTAAATTATCCCTATTAAATTACTTGAAAAATGTTTATACATTTATGACTCTACTATATTTAATAGGGGTAGAATGGTAAAAAAATAATTAATGCTCTCTTGAATTTATAAAACATCAGATATTTTGGAACAAAAATGATTTTCTAAAACACCAGATATTTAGAACCGGAGGGAGTATCATCTACTACATTCATTGCGACAAGGACAAACCAACCGAAACTATTAGCAAGAGCAACAAATTCCAAATAAGAAATAATGAAATGGATTTCTGTGTTTATTTATATAATATTATTTTTATATTTATTTATATTATATAAAATATTAATTAAATATTTTACTTAATATATATAATATATACTTATTAAAAAAATCCCACCCTCCTCATCGTATGTTCTGGTTCTGTTCTTATTGGTGCAAATGCTGTTGTGAAAATTAATCTAAATCATCAAACATTTTTCTTCTCTTCCACGATAGTCCGGTGCATGATATAAGTCAAGTCTGAGTCAGGACGAACCCTCTAAAATTGAGTAAGCAACCAAAAACTTATTTATTAATTAATTAAGATAAATTACACTTTAGTATACTATAATTTACACTAATTCCACTTTGGTATCTTGATAGTAGTCATGTATGTGTTACATGTCACTTACTATTAAATGTTAACGGAAGTAAACATTAAGAACTCATTGTGTTAACGTTGATAACCACAATCTACTTGAATGCCACTTTTTGAATCACATATATGATATCAAAATGGAATACATATAAAACACATGCTATGAAAGTGTAATTTATTCTAATTTAAATAACTCAATTGTTTACTAATTGTAGCAGATTAGTTTGTCTAAGATTCCGTTTTAGTCCATAAAGTTTTTTTGTTCTACTTTGGTTCTCAAAGTTGCAAAAAAATTTCACCATTAGTTCATGAGTTATTTTCATCCACTTGCTACAGTTAAAAAAAAAAAAAAGAAAAGAAAGGAGAAAATTACATAATGACTCCAACAAAGTGAGTTTTATTTAAAATTTCTAGTCTGATTCTCTTATTCCTAATGTTTGTCTAAGATTCCGTTTTAGTCCCTAAAGTTTTTTTGTTCTATTTTGGTTCCAAAAGTTGCCAAATAATTTCACCATTAGTTCCTGAGTCATTTTCATCCACTTTCCACCGTTTAAAGAACAAAGAAACAAAAGGAGAAAATTACATAATGACTCCAACAAAGTAGTTTTATTTAAAATTTCGAGTCTGATTCTCTTATTTATTCCTCATCTTCTTTGCACATTCTTTGGGATGTTTTAAAATATTTTAGGGTAGAGCCTTGAGCTGGATGAAGAAACAATGGAGGAATCCTCCGAAGGTGTTTTTATTTTTGTGAAAATCATATGAATCCCACAATTCTAGAATTTTGTAGGATTTAAGTGTTGCATTGTTTGAACTTTGGATAAAATTTCATTTTTCCCACAAAAACTTTTACAAACTTCATTCAAGTCCCTAAGAGTTATGGTTTAGGGACCCAGATGCAGAAAATCAAAATTGTTGGGAGTCATTCTGCAATTTTCTCCTTTCTTTTCTTTTCTTTTCTTTTTTTTTAACAGAGAAAATTAAAGTGGATAGAAATGACTCAAGACTAATAGTAAAACTTCCTGATAACTTTGGTGACTAAAATAGTAAAACAGAACAAAAAAACTTTAGGGACTAAAACATAATCTTAGGCAGATATAGGGACCAAAATAGGATTTTGACCTTGTATTGATTAAGGACTACTGTTTGATTAAACTTAATTGGCAACAACTATTTCATTCAATTTAATTGAGGACCACGAGTTAAGGACCAGCATTTTGAAGAACGCGCGTAAGGATCAAATTAATTAAGGACCACTTTAATTATACTTATGGTTACAGATAGATAGGAATATTCGTTTCTTCTCTAGATCATACCTAGCTCCCATATTTCTATCATAATTTTTTACATGTAGGATGAAAACTTTATACATAATTAATTATTAATATTAAAAATATATTTTTATATAATTAATCATAAAAGTCAGAAAAAAATAAAAATAATTTATGATTAATAAACTTTTATAACAGATATACATATAAAAAATTTTACTTAACTTTTCTTCTATTTTAATATCAAACTTTTCTTTATATCACTTTCTAAATCTCTTACATTTGACATTTCAGTTCAAAAAAGTCATTTTCAACATCTTTATAAATCTAGTCTCAAAGTCACATTCTCCAGAACACTCTTCGTTGATCCCTCTCACTATGTTATTTCCTGGATATGGTATAAATTGAATTGCCATTTATATATTAGGCCAAAGTCCTATTTTGGTCCCCCAGTTATGCTCCTTG
>QANZ01014506.1:112819-153982 GCA_003254925.1 Chamaecrista fasciculata | reverse complement strand
TGAGGCCAAATTGCTGTGTTGTGTCTAGTTGCAGAATTGTCCTTTTTTTGTCAAAACTCACAATCTGATAGGAAGGGCATGGGTGTTAACATAGACTTATATATTGGGTACTAAGAAAGTACAGCAGTCACAAAAAAACTATAAATGATTGTGATCTTATGGTGTAATTTATAATATTACTTTAAAAAAATAATTAAAATTTATCAGAGTGATCAGTGCGTTATCAGATCTCACCACTTGCAAGCTGCAATTGAGTTGCACACTTATATTATATATTATATACCTGAGCCAATTACTTAATTTAAAATATACTTAATACATATGTTTTCTGCCATGATGTTCCCTTTGCTAGTATTCAATAATAATATTATCATATTTTCCTGATTATGAATCTAATTAAGGATCTGTCACAATATGGTTCAGTTCTATGATCTGATTAATGGTTTTCTACAAGTGAAGCTTGTAGTGGTTAAGTGTGTCAGAAATATCTCAGGCTCTCAGCCAACTTCAAAGTTCAAAATATACTACATGTTTTCTGCTATAATAATGTTTCCTTTCCTACTAATTAATTAATAATACTATTATTATATCTTTAATTATCTGATGTGAATCTAATGACCTGTATGTCCTTTGGCTGATCAGTTCTCTCTGATCTTTTAATTAATTAATTTGAAAACTTTGTGACAAAAGTTTTTTTAACAAAATGAATTTGGCGACGTATATTTGATAATAAATTAGTGTGTGCATGTGGTCCAATAAGGCAAATATTGGATAGAAACTGGGCATGCAGTTGTCAAAATTAGAACTGACCTCGAAATGGTAAAACAAAGGTTAATGTTATATATAAATATTACATATATCTGCATTTGGTTGGCCTGGTGTTTCTTTAAATGGTTGTTATACTGTTACCAAAAAAAAGGTTGTTATACTTATATATATATATATATAGTTTTGATGTTACAACTTGTACATGGTAGTCCCTTATAAATGGTTTATTATTATTACAAGGTTAAGATATACAAAATTTTCATGAATTTTAATTTAAATTTTATAAAATGATAACAAAAATACTAAACTATTGATTTTGTGAGAAAAAAAATTATTACGTTTTCTATTAGAAAAATCAAGTCTTTTTTTTATATAATCTCTGATTTTTGTTATATTTTACATTGATATAAAATTAAATTAAAGTTGACTACTATTGTTGTTATTGATAGTAGAAAAAAAGTAAAATTTTTTAAATAAATATATTAACAAGAGATATGAGTTATTTATACAATATCAAAAGTTCACCGACCTTTTTTTTTTTCTATATTTTAACTTTATTATAATGAATAAAAATTAAGTAATTATATATGTATATATATATTTGTTATAAGTTCTCTAATCCAAATTTTTATCTATACTCACTCCCCTATGACTAATTATGAAAGATGTTGTACTCATT
Organism: Chamaecrista fasciculata; assembly: GCA_003254925.1. NCBI lineage: Eukaryota > Viridiplantae > Streptophyta > Magnoliopsida > Fabales > Fabaceae > Chamaecrista > Chamaecrista fasciculata. The sequence continues at coordinate 152,535 of QANZ01014506.1, read as the reverse complement.
GGTTTGACACGTATCTTTATTTCACAAGTGAATATTATTAAAAAAAAATACAAGTAACCTTACTAAATTATAATATAATCATAATAATGTAGTTGGAATTGGAATAGAAGTGCGAGACAAGAAGTGATGATGAAGATGATGGACAAAGGGACATTGCTTCTGAAATTTTCTTGAAGCTGAGTTGGAACTCACTCACTATCTCTCTACTTTCTGTCTGATATATGTGGTGTCCTCACATTGAAATTCTATGCATTCTTCTTCAACGAACACCCATACATATATATGCATGCAGCTAGTTATTTATATTTCTGGTTTTTTTAATTTTATATGGTTTTTTCTATAATGTAAGCCAAAACTATGTAAGAGATCAGAATACAATATACCAATATGAAACATTCCGATATTGTAAAAGCATTGTATTTCTGAAGTATTTCAATTCTTGTACACGCATGGGCTACATACTTGATAAATGGGTTGAAAACTAAAGTCAATCCTATACAAGTTTTCGGCCCATCATAATAGCCCGACTATTAGTTCACCATAATCAAGTGTTGGGCTTAACCCATTGTAAAAAATTAATTTTGTATATTATTATTAGTTGAAAGTGCAAATTTGGTCCCAAAAGGTCCCAATTTGGCCCATATCATTTTTTGTCTCATATCTTTTGATTAGGTTACAAAAGAATCAATCATTAATTAATCCTTTTACAAAGATATAGAATCACTTCTGCACCCAACTGAAAGCTATAGAACTAATTCTATAATGGACCCAAAGATATGAGACCAAATCTGCAACAAAAAAAAATATGAGACCAGATTGGGATTTGACCTAAAAATATTGGACAAAAAATGCAACAAAAAAAATATATGATCAAATTGAAAACTGAGCAAAAATATTGAACCAAATTTATACTTTAGCCTAATTATTAAAACTTATATCCGTCGTCAAAACAATAAAACAATATAGGTTTATTATGCCAAAACATAGAATTATACTAATGATATGGATCGCTGGATTAATTCATTTCTTTTTATTAATATGATCCAACAATTAAAAAAGTTTATAAAAATAAAACATGTTAGCTAAAAATAGAATTAATAGATGAAAAATAAGAGGTAAACTTCTAATATTTTTTAATCCATTTTTTTATTTAAAGGATGATATATTGATTTTTTCTATATTTTTCTAATGATGATTTTTTAAATTCCATATTTTTAATTTAAAATATGAAACCATAAATTAATATGATGCGATAAACACGTTGCTTGGTGTCTATATAAACATGACAATTAGTATGATTTAGGACCCAAGAAACTGACGAAACTAGTCAGACTTAAGACAAAAAGAAAAAATTCCCAAAGGCAAAAATTATATACAAACTGCCGCAATTGAAAGATTTCACTAGCAGTTGTAGCAGCGGTTGAAACCGCCGTAAAACAATAAATACATTTAATCAAAATGCATGATTTCAAACTATTACTTGAACAAATACCTGAAAAAAAAATCGTCGCTAATGATTATGGACACTTCTGGCAACGATAATTCTAAAATGTCTGACGATCAGTCTAAAATACATTTTTGTTAGGTATCCTAATATTGTCAACTTTTATAATTAAGGAGTTTTTGCAAACGATATTCTTAATTATTACTAAGTTTTTTTTTAAAAAATATTGTTATCAAATATAAGAAATAAAAATATTCAAAATAGAGAGAAAATTAGGAGGAGAGAGTGGTTCTTATCATTCAACTGATATCATCAACTTTACATCAACACCTAAAGCCTCTATTTATAGGCTAAATGATCTCTAAGGGAGATGTACCAACTTAATGTACATAATGAAGGGATAGACTCATATTGATGTACACGGGAAACTAAAGATGGTAAACACAATTACAGAGAAAACTTCAAATTTCTATGCATGGAGAATATCAAAAGTCAATGGTGGATATTCACAAACAATATTATTTATAACAAATATATATATATATATATATATATTATATGATGATCGATAAGGGTTTTTTTATATTAATAATACAAATAAAATTATTATGTATTAGGATACCCCCTTGTTTTTACTTATTTTCCTAGATGGGATACGCATTGGCCCAACTCAATTTCAGACCCTGCCCACCAATCAATCGGTGCCACGTGGCACCGACTGATTAAAAATTAATTTTTTTTTTTAAAAACTCACGCTGAAATCGCGTCACACGGGCGCGATTTCAGAGTGTCTGAAATAAATTATATATTTCAACTAATAAAATTAATTTAAATAAAATTATTTATATGACTTTTATAACATAAATTATCATTTAAGAAATATAAGAACAATTATCATAATTCTTTTAATTGTATAATTTGTAAAACATAAAAAGTGTAATCAAAATTACATAAAATTAAAAATAAAACAATCAAATTTAATTATCCTCGTCCTCGTCATCCTGCTGCTCCTGCCATTGCGGCGGCCCATGCTCCGGGCAAGACCCTGCACCACCCTCTGCCCACCCTCTGGCCAATGCCACTCCGGGCATATGTAGCAAGTTTTACTCTTGGGTTGGCGTTTTTTACGTTGAGGAGCTACAGTCTTACCTTTACCTTTATGACCTCCCTGGTCACCTTGATGTCTGTCATCTGCCTCTCCTGATAGCGACTGTGGTAGTGGAAAGGGCTGCACCTGTCTCTCAATATGAGCATCACCGATACGTAGAGGAGTGTTCATAATATACTCTCTCATAAAGCCCGGCTGAATAGTAGGACTCGTCATCGTCAAAGAATATTGTTGCGGGGTATAAAAACCCCCTTGTGACGAATTTGGCATACCAAACATCGATGTCTGCTGCATACCAAACATCGGTGTCTGCTGCATATCAAACGTCGATGTCTGCTGCATACCAAACATCGATGCCTGCTGCATACCATATATCGGTGTCGAAGGTCCAGGCATGTGGGATGATGAAGGACCATGCATATGGGACGTCGAAGGACCAGGCATATGCGATGACGAAGGAGTAGGCACGTGTGTCGATGGACCAGGACTAGGCACGTGAGATGTCGGAGGACCACGACCAGGCATGTGAATTGATGAAGGATCAGCATAACTTGAAAAGGAATGCCGAGATGACTCCTTTGGCTCCTAAGGTGCATTGGATGGCTGACAAAAGGAGTCTCTCGGTGGCTGCTGGTCTCTCGGTGGTTGCTGATGAGCTGGTGGCGGTTGCTGATTGAAGATATTTTTTTTCGGCCGTCGTGCAGAAAGAAACCCGAACCGCCACTTTTTTTCTTGGGCGGTGGCTGAGACGGAACAAGTTGTGCCGGAGGAACCTGTGGTCTGAGGGGTGCATAGACATGCTCCTTCAGCATGTGGGCATGCTGCTCACCTAATGCCCCCTTCAGATCTTTACAGATGGCATTCACTCGATCACTAAAGTCGGGATAGTTGTCAGCATTGCGAGCGATTTCTTCTAACTCGTCAAGTCCATCAACCTGTATCAAGGCATAAACAAAATGAATATACGACAATGGTATTTAAAGACATGAACATAATAAATTGATTATGATTTATTTACCGCATAAACGCCTAATCCACTAGTAGGGTCCATCCACCGTAGCGTAATGCTTCTGTACCATTGCCAGTATTCAGAATTTCTGGTCAATGGCCTCGCCGGCTGATCCCCACGGAAGACCCTCTCGTAACGTCGCTCCTAGTAGATTACAAACAGTGTAAGGTACACATTCCAGTTAGTGTCTACTCGACTCATGAGGTCTCTTCCACGGAAGCCCATGGCGTCTAAGTTCACCCCTGAGGCACACACCACACACACACTTTTATCTTTCTTTCTCCCAACCCCAACTCTCTCCCCCACCCCCTTAAATAGGCCAATAATGGCCTCAAATTTGAAAATTTAATAAATAATTAAGAAAAAAAAATTAGATATCTTAATAAATAATTAATTTATTTATTTTATTCATATAAAAGAACCGATCGATAAGAAAATTAACAACTAAAAATATATAATATGGTGTCGAGAATGTCGTATAAAGTTTGAAACGATGATAGTCGATCGGTGTGTGCGAATATTGAGGGCACCTTTCGTTATATGGTCCCTGAAAATGGCTTCAGATTTCATTTGCAAAAGGCAGAAAAAAAGCAGAGAGATCCCAAAATACCACAAATTCTTCGGAGCGACTTCCATCTCACGATCGAGAAGAAGCTCCGAAGGATAACTCGCACTGCCATTAATTCTTCATTCATTCTTCCAAACATACACATCAGTGAGAAAATTTGATTTACCTCCTTTTTCGTTTTTCTTTAATAATGCTATGTGTTTTATATTTACTATTCCAATTAGGCATAATCTCAATTTTTCATATATCGATTCTGTTAATTTAGGCATTTCTGCATTGATACACATGACCTAGCTTTGAAGATTTGGTGTTCAATTGTTTGGTTGATTAATTTGGCGCGTTTTGGTGGTACAGGAACGATAATTGTGTATATTTAAAAGAAGGAAGACAAGTTAGGGAGAATATATAAAGGACACAATGCTAGAACCGCTTGAGCTTTTGGATGTCGCCGATCGTGATTTTCTCAGTAGTGAGGAAGAACCCGATGATGACGATGATGATGATGACGACGACAGTGATGACGATGATGAATCTGAGTCCGAATCCGATATTGATAAATTCTTCACAATTGCGGCTGCGAAGAACCGGTTGTTTGGTCGGAAAAGGCCTCTTCATGTTGTTCTAGGTGCCGGAAAAGGTAATGTAATGCTGTCCTGCTTCGTTTGCGAATTTAATTTATCTCGCATTTTAGATTCTGTTTATCAAGGATGTGCAAGGCTGTGGATTGGATTGGAAATCTGAACGAAAAGTTTAATTGATTCTTTTCAACATCATGATGAATTGATTTGGGTTTGTACTTAGCATGTTACATTGAATCTATGAGGATGTTTTAGGCTGTGGAATTTTTTTTTGGCCGAAGTTTAAGGCTGTGAATTGACACATCTAAGAATGGTACAGACATGAAATTTGAACAAAATATCGAGAAATTGACTTATATAAAGTTTCTCATGTCATTCCTACTGATTTTTATATGCAAAAACCAATCATGAATGATTTAATACAAAGATTTTTTTTAACTTGTGTATCATTTTATAATTGGTGAATATTGAAAAAAAAATGACCTCAGTTTTTTTTTTCTTTTCAAATTTTAAATTGATTTTGTTGAACAACATGTTGAGCTGATTTAGCTTTCTATCTGTTGATTTATTAGCTGCTGATATTATGCTCTGGAGAGACAAGAACGTTTCAGCAAGCATTCTCGCTGGCTTAACTATCATATGGTTTCTCTTTGAGGGGTTGGGTTACAACCTGCTTAATTTAATTTGTCACTCTCTTATTCTCCTGTTGGCAGTGCTGTTCCTATGGATAAATTTAGGCCCCACAGTTCCCAAGTTGTGGTGAGTATGCTCTCAGAATCAATCGTAAAATGCTTTTCTCTCTCTCTCTCTCTCTCTCTCTCTCTCTCTCTCTCTCTCTCTCTNTCTCTCTCTCTCTCTCTCTCTCTCTCTCTCTCTCTCTCTCTCTCTCTCTCTCTCTCTCTCTCTCTCTCTCTCTCTCTCTCTCTGTGTCTATTTATATATGAAGGTACTTTTAATTTTGGTTTTCTATTTCTAAATGGACACACATTATTTTAGCATATTTTTCCTTTGGTTCAAGTGCTACAGCTACCAGATCCACCTGTCTTGTATTTAATGCATGATTTATCAAAAGAAATCTAAAATCTATTGCAATTCTCCACCACACTATACTCCTCCAACTATGATTTCTGATTTCTGGCAATGTTAATTGTAAAGTAATCATAATAAGCCTCTTCCACTCTACCAGATTGAGTAATCTATGGAAAATTTTGCTTGTGTCGATCGTCACCCAGTTTGAAATTGTTTTCTTGTAATTTTTTTTTGGTGGCCTGCTTTTATTCTCCTTTGACACTATATTCATTTATATATAGGCGTCCACTTGAATTATCAGACATTAGCTTACCCAAAAGGCTGCTTGCTAATGCTGCTGTTTCATTAAGATGTGACGTTGTCAAAGGATTAAAAGCCTTTGGGGTCATAGCTTTCGACCAGGATTTCAAGATTTTTCTCATGGTGCGTTTCTGCATCCTCCTAGACTTGCTTGTTGTTATTCATGCCATAGTGTCATTTGGTTTTCATTGACATGAAGTTAATTCTACAGGTGACAGCTACATTATGGGGTCTCTCTGTTATTGGCGCCTGGTTCTCTTTTATAACTCTCTTCTACATAGGTCAGTTACCTACTGCTAATTATAAAACCTACAACTTCATCTGAGATTCATAGCCTAATCAATGTAGCTATCTTATACATTTTATGTAGATTATGTATATTCCAGTATTCCACATCCAGAATTTTAGGCAAAATTTATACAAATAAAGTTATACACATGCATGCTCACATCCAAGTTCTTCTACTTTTAAAGGTTTACTTGCAGAGCACAGGCTGTTATGTGAATTCTAATCTGCTTTTTCTATTGCTTTGCTCATATAGTGTCTGTGATACTGCTGATATTTCCAATGCTATATGAAAAGCAAGAGGATATTATCGACATCATTGCTGAGAAGGTATTGATTGAATTGAATAATCAATACACCGAGGTCAAGAAATATTTAGGGGGAACTACTTATAGTTATGAAAAGCCAGATTTCTAGAATCTTAACTTCTTGACAAGCCAATAGACACAAGAGGCACTTCAATTCTTTCGGCATGTTATTGCTTAATCCAGATTGACAAGTCATACAGATTCAGCTTTTGTTTTTCCTAACATGTTGAAATCAAGGATGTGCACAAAGCAATTGAACTTGCTTAGCAACAGCTTCTAGCATTGTTATAATAAATACAATAGAAGAGTTTCCTATGATCAGCTTAGTGACAGCTTCCATCTGTGTATGATATATTAAGGGGGTACCTTTTTTGTTCATATTGAATATTTTCTAAAAGAAGCATTTGTTCTTTTGGTCATATTAACATCCAGAGAGGTCCTGTAAGACTGTAAACCATATGGATTCTATCTATCACTTTCTCCCTTCCTCCCTTCATAGGGAAACAGAACTGGGCTAACCTAAAGAATGTGTGTGGTCTATGATGGTTGAAAGTGACTAATTATGGCCAACTTGACTAAAGAAACGCAGAAAATTGTTCCCCCTTTCATGAACCAAAGAATAATAGCTGCATTACTTTATGGCGTTTCAACATGGTTCTGCTTCATTTTGCAAGAAAAAGCTGCACATATTAGGAAAATCACAAAGATGCAGGTAGGAGATGAATAACAGAAGGATGACTGCAACAATATTAGCGTAACAATACAGTGAGGGGTGACAATTGTCAAGTTGTTCGGACATTGATTTTAACAATTTAACTTATTTCTGCTTCAGTGTATGCAACAACAATTTTAAGGAATGATAATAGAAAAATCTCTCACAAAGTCTCTGTTTGAGTTTTGTTGGAGATATACTCATTAGTGAGTTTTATCTTTACTATGAAAACTACTAGACTCAGAAGAAATAATTCCCATCTACCAGCTACACTGTAAAATAAATAGGTGAGTGATACTTTGTGATCATACAAAAAGAGGGGGAAATAAACCATATTTATAAGATACAATTTCTGGAGTATTTAACGGACAAAGTGCAAGAATGCAGAATTGCAGATAGAGGAAGGAATAAAAAGAACTAGTTGCTTTTTTATGTCTTTGCTATCAGATTCTTTGAAGAAAACAAAATATTTGGAAAGCAAATGAATGGATTTTACATCTTAGAGCTTCATGATTAAAATACAGCACAAGATTTCCAAAAATAACAATCTATGGTCTCGGAGGAAGCTCGGAAGTGTTCAGATCAATGAGAAGCTTTGAAGTCCATTTAATTTGTAGTCTATTACATACAGGTTATCAAGCTGCATGCATTAACAAACAAATCTTTCAAGTTACAAAAGAGAATATCATCTATAATTTTCTCATCTGAGAAATACAAATGCAATTCCTAGATTTTAGATTTAAAGTACAGAACTTCAAGTTTAGTTAAATATATTTCCTTCACAAAAATACAGAGCTACATGCAAACTTCACCAACTTCAACTACCAGGCAGTAAAACATGACTAAAAAAAATCCTCGGATAGAAAATTTTTATAGAGACTAATTAATTAGCAAAACAGAATAAAAAATGTAGCTTAGGCCTTCACTGCTTTCTGGCCGGGGGGCAAAAAGGGCTCCCACCATCCGAATTGGTACTTAGGATAAGGCGCCACCCATTTTTCTGGCTTCTCAAACTCCAGATTGACAGGATTGGATGCTAATGCTTCTTCCACACTCTCGGCTTCAAAGCTTTCGGCTAAAACTCGGTCCAGTCTTAGCTTCATGAATCTGCAAACAGACATAGGATTGAGTTATAAGGTAGTTAAAACATTTAAACATTAAAAATCTTGCATTGACACTGTTTCGAGTGTTTCCATTTCAGCATTGTTATCTAATACACACTTCATGTTCTTCTTAGGTCATTGTTTGCGTTATTATCATTTGACTCTTACCAACCAGATCCATACATATGAAAAATAGAGAAAAACAAGTATGCAGAAACTTGATGTACGCATATACCACATTTAACTGAGATTAACCGGAAGGAGTAAGGAAAAACTGACCACTGAAGTTCAAGCCTTAAGACCTCACGGTTCAAACATAGAGAATATGCAGTTATATTTTTAGCCACTTGGACTTTCACATGGTCAGAAATGTTGTGCCTTTTTTTTTTCTTTCATTGGTGGTGATAAAAGTTCAGGAAGCATATATGTTGGTTCAGTCCTAAGGCAAAGCATACTGAAATTTGTGCAATGCCTACCAACAAGGAATATCATCGGCAAAAAAGTGAACCAAAGATTTGAGATATTTTAACCAATGCAGCTGGATCTTGATAATATACAAAAGAAAATTTCGACTCATGGACACAGGCAACATTGAATTGCAGAATTCTCCATCTTTCACAGTTTATGACAGCTCCTTCCAGCACCATAATGAACTCAATATTTAAGAGGAATTAGAGAATTGTACAATTATTCGTTGTAAAGAAAGAAATTGATGTTCTTACGTGATCCAAGGACCATTGGTTGATACAAGAGCAACAGCAGGTCTCTTCAGTCTCTTGGTAATTCCGGGAAACTGATCAAGAAACTTAGGCTCAATGACGAGCCAGAAATCCTGTTCTTTGTCACGCTCTCCATAGAGACGAAGCCGTTCAAACAAGAGCTCTTGGAAGTGCTCCTCTTCATCCAGCATGAACTTTGCATTGGCAACAACAAAGTAATATTTCTTGTCTTCATTCTGCATGAACGAACAAAGAGGTTCAGAATGCTTACCCTCAAAACCAGACATGAAAAGTTTGAAACACATGCCTAGCTAGAAAACACCAAGCCAGTTTCTATCAGGACAAGGTTTAATTGCATAGCCCCCAGAAGAACTCAAATGACACTCTAATATGGTGACATAATAGACCACAACATTACTAGTGAAACATAGACACTCATACAAACATGAGACATAGACCTACAGCCCAATAAAAATAAGAAAAAATCTATTTTTTTGGTTCCTAAGTTAATCCCAAAATTATGATCTAATTCTAGGATATTGAAAAGACATTTTTGGTCTGTGATATTTGCTTTTTAACAAACCTCAGTTATTAGTCTCTCAAACATTTTTGTGAGGATTAAGTAGTTGATATTTGGGGAAAAAAAAATCCAGGATCAAAGAGTCTATTTTCAATATCAAAGTATTAAATCATAGTTTTAGACAAATTTAATGACGAAAAAGTAGGTTTTCGGTAAAAAATAATATAAGTGTTTGAAACATTTTAACATTAACAATGCTCATTTTAAAGAATCTATGCTTCTTCATATCTAAATCCCCCCTCTCTTAGTCAGAGTGATAAATGTGTCAAAACCACCAAAACAAAAAACAAAAACCTAACCTCTGGCAAGTAATGCAGAACAATTAAACTAAAAACTAACATGGGTCGTCACAAAAATTGACACCAATTCTAATGTTAACAAAGTAGTAGACACACACACAGAGTGAGACATAAACCTTGGAAGCAGGATCGGAAGAACTAAGTTGGTCAGAATCAACAGCTGCAACAGCAGTGGTAAAGGATGCAGGTGGTGAGGATAAGAAAAAGCTGCTGCAATTGGTATCAAAGGAAGACTTGAAAGTTTCTGTGCGACTAAAAAGGTTATGCCTTCTGCTTCCTGAGAACGCACAAGTGACATTTTGAGCTTGGCTCTGAGCCACCATGGCAGTCGATGAACCCAGAGTCAAAGTCGCCACCCCTAACATTATCGCTCTCTATACTATTTTTCTTATTCTTCTTCTTCTAATTGTTCGTTTCTCTCTTCTGGGCACAACCCCACTAAAATATTTTCGAAAAGCTTTGATCTTTTGGGAGCTCTGTGCAATAAAGAGCAGCGATAATGGCAAATGGCACACGGACAAAGGGACAAAGTTCGAAGCAATCAGCGACAACCTTATCTAGTTATCTTTAATTTTACATACCTTCCCTTTCGCTTCCCATACTTTACTTTTAATTTTCTAATGCTACCTTTTATTTTAACTCACAACAGGTAGCAAGAATGTTGGTGAACTTTTTTTAGTTTTATAATTGATATGCTTTTTTTGGAGTAACTTCAATATCTTAAATAAGCTCATACTATAATATGTGTTTGATTTTTTTTTATAGTCTCATATATGTTCTAATTAGACTTGATCATGAATCCTAAAGTTCGTACCTAATTAATCCAGCTAAATAAAAAATAGGTCAAAGTACACTTTTAGTCTCACATGTTTTGTTTAAGTTTCAATTTGGTCAAAAAAAGATATTGGATCAAATTGAAACCTGAACAAAAAATATGAGATTAAAGATATATTTTAGCCTAAAAAATATATATGAACTTAAAAATAAGGTCTCTTTTCTTAAAAAAAATCTCAATAAATACAGGTTGAATTCAAGTGTTTTTAAAGGATATTTGTATTTTTTTATATATATTAATTATATGTTATATTATTATGTATTTTAATGAATTATAGTGTATCAAAAACTTAAAAAAAAATATTTCTTTTAGTTATTAAGTTATATTATATTTTAAATTTTCTTTAATTACTAAATTATATTTATTTTAATAATTCCTCTAAAATTTTAAAGTTTATAATTATAGTATGAGCAAAGACCCTTTCGTGCCCCTGACGTGTGGGGTCAGTTTCAGTTATGCCTCTGACGTTTGTTTTGTGTCAATTATGTCCCCAATGTGAAATGTTGGTGTCAATTATACCCCAACCTCAAATTTTTTTGGGCCAAAGTCCTATTTTGGTTCCTCAAGTTTGCTTAAAGTTTCGTTTTGGTCCCTCAAGTCTCCGACGAACTTTCCAGCGAGATACACCGTGGCCACGACGACTACGAAAACTCCTAATCTAAGGTTTTTTTTACCTCCCGAGTTCAGTGGCGGCCTTCATTTTGCGAACAAATGACCGGAAATATGATTTTCGGTGACTCTGTAATTTTTCGGCAACTTGCTAGTCATTTTTTCGCAAAATGGAGGCCTTCATTGAACTCAGGAGGTCAAAAAACTTTGGATTAAGAGTTTTTGTAGTTGTCAGGTTGCCGTATATCTTGTTGGAAAGTTCGCGAGAGACTTGATGGTCCAAATGGAACTTTGAGAAAACTTGAGGGACCAAAATAGGACTTTGGCCCAAAAAAATTGAAGTTAGGATATAATTGACACCAACGTTTCACATTGGAAGCATAACTGACACAAAGACATAACTAAAACTGATCACAAACGTTAAAGGCACGAAAGTGTCTTTTGCCATTATAGTATTTATAAATTTTATTAGATGACTTGTACTCGTGTGTTAAAAAGATGTTTGCCTATTTAAAAATTCTCATCTATTAAACTGAATTATTAGTTTAAATTAGATAAAAAAAAATTTAAAAAATTTAAACTAAAATAAAAAGGAGCCCAAAAAAAAGAATGGATCCATTTTACATAAAACAGGTCATACTGAGCCGAACAAAATGAGCTCCAACCCAAATTTGAAGTTTGAGTGTTAACATAATATAAAGTCCGACTCATATTAACATTATGGTAGTAAATGAAGTCAAAGTGGTCTAAAAGTATTTGGGCCAAAAAAAAATTGTCTAAAAGTAATTTTTTTATATATTTTTTATTTTTATTACAAAATCACTTTTGAACTTAATTGGACTTTATTTATAATCTCATAAAAAGATTACTCACAAATAATACATAGTTCTAAATTTATCGTAATTGGACTTAAAACGAGAGATATGTTAAATTTTGTTTTATTTTTTGTAAAACGAGCTGCCCACTTTTGAAGCCCAATTTGAGCTTGTTTACTGTAAGCCCTAATTAGACAAAGAAAAAACTCTTCAAGTATAATTTGTAGTTCTAAACTCCTTGCAATCAGACTTAAAATGAAAGAGATATTGCCACATTTAGTCGTTGAAACTAATAAGTGAAACTTTTAAAAAAGATTTAAGACCAAAATAACAAAAGAAAAGGCTAGATTACAAATTACTCCAAAGGATCAAAATTATACTTTAACCTACATTATATCATATTAGTGTTAACGGAGAAAGAAAGATAAAAATGAAGATAGAACTAACGGTGACATTTTTTTTACAAAAACGTGAAATAAAACAAACAAAAAGAATAATGTGTTAATTTTTTTTTTTGAAAAGCATTAAAGTCAAATTATATTATAGAAAAGCCAAATGAGACTTACAATCATTATAATACAAATCTAACAATATATGAAGCATAATTTGTAAATAATGTTGAACTAGGGAAACAAATAAACTGCAACTGGCCGGGCTAAACGGGTCGGGCCGTTTAGGCCCGTTTTAAGCGGATTAAATTTTTTTAGTCCAAGCCCGCCCATTTAGCGGGCGGGCCGGACCGGCCCGCAGGCTTTGACACTTTTACATGGGAACTTTTTTAAAAAAATGTAAATGGGCCAGACTGTTTAGGCTCATTTTTAAACGGACTAAATTATTTTAGCCCAAGCCCGCCCATTTAGCGGGCGGGTCGGTCCGGCCCGCGGGCTTGAGCCCGTTTTGACAGTGCTAGTTGCCAACAAAACATTTACAATTATACTTCCTGCATATGAGAAATGTAGTTTTCTTCATGAATGAAGATGTCGTAAATTTCTCTATAAATTTGATGGTAAATTGAAAGTTTTTTAGCATAAATGCTTAGATCTAATTTGATCTCGGAAACAATTTTTTCATAAAAAAGAGTAAAATAAAAAATTGATCTGGAGAAAACCACCACCAAACTTCCATAATAATCATATGATTTATTTGTAACCTCCCTAAAGGATAAGAACAAAATTATGTTTTGACTACCAAATATAAAACCCAAGTCTATTATGTACAACAACCTCTCAGTTTCCGCTAGGAAAAAAATAACAATAAAAAGAAGACTAAGAGCAGTGAGGGATGAGATGACCATGGGAAAACGAAAACTACCAATCAATCAATAAAATAATTCACCAACCAACGCGCAATGCAAAAATATTGCAAAATGTTAAAGAAAGCATCATGTTGCCTTGTGCCGTCTCTCGTTGAACGTACCACCTGCTTCAAAAGGTACTCCTTTTCCTCTCTTCATCTTCATTTTTCTTTGATCATCTTTCATTTCATTCCTTTCGCATGCAGATGGCAGCCGAATATTACCCTTTTGGAGCTTACAAGATATCTGAGAATGAAGTGTTCTACACTACTCATCTCTCTTTTGCCTTTGTCAATCTCCGTCCTGTTCGTCCTGGTATGCCCTTCACTCTTTTCTCAACTCCCCCATCATCTTTCATTTTACTTTAATTCTTCCAAGACACATCATCTACTTTATTGTTCGGTTTTATATTTGAGATTGAATTAGCTTTCTTTCGTTTTCATTAGCAAAAGGGGAATTCCCCCTCTTAGGGTAAAAATGCTCATGATACTGTATTTTGATCGGAATCGTTCTTTTTGCAGGTCATATCCTTTGGTAATGGGTTTTCATTGACACAAATCAGGGTTTGGATGATTATTTGATTATTGCAGTTCTATCATTGGGTAGAATCTAAATTGTGGATTTGTTTTGTTTGTGTTGGGATCACTAGTTATGATGCAACTCTATTTGCTTAACCCTTTGATTTTTCTTTTAAGAAAATGCATGCTAAGGGATATGGTTTGAATTTGTGAACTTGCTTTGATAACAATTCTTAGGATCAATGATCAAGTGATTACTTTTATACTGAAAGATTTAACTGTTAATCATTACATGGCACTATTTCCTTAGGCTAGTAGTGCAAAGATACCAGGTGCTACATCCCAAATCTGATCGGCTAATAGTTTGGAAAATAAAAAGCTAGCCAGATATAGATGTGTTGTCTTGTAGCACCTTGCACTACGTATACAAAATACAACAACCATAACACCTGCATACCGACTTTGTTCTACAATTATTATGGCTATTTTGAGATGGATTTAACTTATTGAATAATCTAATAGAGATACTTGAAAAGACTTTTTTCTAGGTTTTAATTTGTCCATCTAATAATTACCATTTAACCATATGCATAACTTCATATGCAAACTACCCAAGTTGTTCTCGTCATTTTATTCTTATTATTGAAGAACATCATACAAAATATTTCAAGAACTGCTCCTAAGTTTTGTCCTTTTGGAGCTAAGAATTTCATCTTGATCATGACAAGGAATAAACTGTTGCTAAATAAAAAAAAAAAAATTTTTGATATTCCATACGGTAAATAACCTGGGTTCTGATGGAAATTGACTAGTTATATAACATGGCATGCCTAGTTACCTGCATCAATATGAAGATGCTGGAAGTGCAGTAGCTGCACATTATATCAACTGGTATGCATCGTTGCTCGCCAAAAGGCCTAAAAATTAGGAATAAGATCATTTTAATTTACTTAGTGTGAACTCTTGCACAGTTGGCTGTTGAATTTGGTTGACTTAACATTAATCACATGTGCTTGTGTGCCCAAAGCGTGAGTTGAAGCGTGTTGCCGACCTCACTGCTGATGAGACTTGTGATTTATGGCTCACAGCACAGAAAATTGGTCGGCACCTTGAAAGCTACCATAATGCAACCTCACTAACATTTGGCATCCAAGTAAGTTGAACTGGAGTCTGCTCACTTTACCATTTGTTTTGTCTTGGTTCTTATGAGTGCACTGTGTTAAAACTTGAAACCATTCTCTGATATGCACAAAACTTCTTTCTCTCTTTATCTTCTCTCTTATCAACATATATATGCTTTATGTAAACATGATAATTCCCCGTTTCCTGTTTTCTGAGTTAAAAATTATACGAGATTCTGAATCTGCATGCACTTGGTTCATTGCCTTTTCCTATCTCCTATATGTTTGAGTACCATCTTCAAAATTACTTTGTTAATCTATAAAACGAAACTCTTCCGGTATTGTCTAAAATTACTTTGTCATTGAAATTTTCCTTCTCCTTATCGTGGATTACCATTGTCAAAATTACGTTGTCTATCTTCGGTGTGGCTTTTCCATTATTGTCTAACTGTACTCTTAGATGGTGTTTGGTGCATGGATATTCCAATTTCTTGAGTATTCAGAAACTTCGTTCGCTTTTAGGCCAAGCCCAAAAGTACTTGGAAACTTTTTTTATAAGAAATTTGAGCTCTAGTGATTTCATTTTTGTTTCATTATTTCATATAGAAAAATAAATTGTCTAGTACTTAGAAATTTAGACAGTTAACCCTTAAACTATCATCTTTCTGTACCTTAGGATGGGCCAGAGGCAGGACAGACAGTACCTCATGTTCACATTCATATCATTCCTAGGAAAACTGGCGATTTCGAGAACAACGATGACATATATGATGAAGTACGATGAAAACTTTCCCTCATTCTCTGAAGTTTGTGTTAGTTCATGGTTTCTTAACTTCACTTTGATATTTTCCATTTTTTCAATGGTGCAGATTGATTTGAAGGAGAAGCAATTAAAACGAAGGCTTGATGATGAGGAGAGGAAAGACAGAAGCATTGAAGAGATGGCTCAAGAGGCAGCTGAATACAGAAAGCTTCTCTCATAAACAATTTAATATGTGATAAAAATCAAGTTATTTCTGTTTGATGTTGCCTCTGATTTAAGTCTATTTTGGACTATTGCAAGTACAAAACAACCTTTTATCAATAATTACAATTTGTAGTTGATGTTTTTGTGCACAGCTTTTTTTGGCTTGCCTTGGATCTCCCTAGAAGCAATGGAATCTAAGGTAGAGGAACTACTGAAAGACACATAAATATCTGAGTTAAGAGATAATGAGTCTGAAATTTTTTCATTTCAAAATATACTAAAACCCTCCAAATTTCAAAATGATCGATATACCCTTCGACATAATATTAATTTTTTGTTGTATTTATAAATATATTATCCCAATGTCATTTATTTTAAAAAATAACCATTTTTTATTACTCATATACATATTTTGGATCCTCTCATTCTCATATGAGAATTTACCATGATAATATCATATGAAGAGTATGTGAATTCAATACTATCATGATAACCGTCCAAAAAAAAAGAAAATACCATCATTTCAAGCATAGTGTTCAAAAAGAGACATATCGTTAAGTAGATTTATATCTATGTTTTTCTCACATAACAGCATCATATAAACCATCATATTATCCTCTTACTTGAAAAGATTCGAATTCAACCACAAATTTAAAGACCATGGGTTATGATGCAAATTGATCAATCATCAACAATCATTCATTATCATGGTGGTAAGATCACCAGTAATCCTTACAAGAACATGAACCATTTTCAAATTGGTGGAACCGATTTGTATCTCTTAATACAATTCTTCTCCCAGTAACTCTTGAAACAGCCTTCATCCATGAGTGACAATCTACACAAACTCTAAGGTTTTTAGTAATCCTAACCGGCATTCCGTCAGCAGTATTTATAAGTGTAAATACAGTTGCAATACGTTCACTATGCCCACAAACCCACATCACTTTCGTCTCTTCATTCACATCATGAAGTACAACACCAGTATCAGGGACATACCCCACTTCTTTTATAGCTTTTGACAACTCATTCCACATTTTCGAATACTCGTCAGAGCTTCGAAAATCCAAGCTTCCACCAGCTACAAAACTATGAATTCTATGCTTTATTTGAGTCCAACTACACCCGGCTTCCTTCTTGATTCCCTTCATGGTCATCATCTCTCTAACTCTTTTTGCATCATCCCACATCCCTGCATTTGCATATATGTTTGAGAGTATCACATAGTTTCCCGAATTCGTCGGTTCGATCTCAAACAATTTCTCGGCGACAACCTCAGCAAGAGCAACATTTCTATGTAGATGGCATGAGTTAAGCAATGATCCCCATATGCTGCCACTTGGGTTCATAGGCATGTTTTCCACCATGGCTAATGCCTCATCAATTCTCCCTGCCCTGCCTAAAATGTCTACTTTACAAGCATAGTGTTCTGAAGATGGTTTCAACCCAAAATCCTCCATCATATCGAAAAATTCTTGCCCCTTATCAGTGAGACCTGAATAGCTACAACCTGAAAGCAAGGCAATGAAAGTAATACCATCTGGCTTAATGCCATACTCTATCATTTCATCAAACAAAGCTATGGCTTCTTCTATATGCCCATTGATTGCATAGCCTGTCAACATTGTATTCCATGAAGTTAAATCCCTACTCTGCAACATTCCATCAAATACTTTCTTACAATAATTAAGCGCTCCACATTTGGCATACATGTCCATCAGTGAGTTAAGTAATGGCAAATCACCTTTCTTCCAAGACTTCACAATCTGAGCATGTATCTCCTTGCCACTATGGAGTGCAGTAACTCGAGCACAAACCGATAAGATTATCGTCAGGGTAACCCAACTGTATCTTATACCTTCTCCCTGCATGACTCTAAAAGCATCAAGTGTCTCATACACTTTTTCCTGACCTGCAATACCAGCAATTAAAGTGTTCCAAGAAACCACATTTCGTTGAGGCATTTCTTCAAACACCTTCAGTGCATCCCCAAAACACCCACACTCAATATAAAACCCCATAAGAGAATTCCTCACCACTTGATCAGCTTCTTCACTACTCTTAACAATCTGACCATGAACTGCTCTACCCACTAACAAATTATCCATATCAGCACAAGCTTTAAGAGCCATGGAAAACGCAAAATTGTTGGGTTGGACATACCGGGTCGATAACATATCAGAGTATAGAATCAAGGCTTCGTTTGAAAACCCATTTCTTGAATACCCAATAGCCATAGCCACCCACACCAATTCCGGGATCTCTTCTTCATCTCCCACTCTGTCGACGAAAATCCGGCGAGCCTCGTCGATTCGGCCACAAACGGAGAAGAGTGTGATGAACTTGCTCTTCAAAATGGGGTTTCGCAAAAGGTCTTTTTGACATCGAAGGAAGTGTAAGTAGAGCTTGTGGCCATGGGAGAAGGATTTTCTAGAGATGCAAGCGTGGAGGAGGAAGGCGAGTGCGTCTACGTCGTCGGATTTGGACGGCGAGGATTCGATCAGGCGAAGCGCCTCGTCTAGATTGCCGGATTTGCAGAGAGATTTTAGGGTGGAGTTGAAATTGAAGGGTATTGTTGTTGCGGTTTTGTGTTGACGAGATTGGGGAGTTAAAGTGACGGTTATGTCGGTTTTGACGGTTATGGTGGTTGAGAGAGAAATGGCGGGTAGCATCTTGTTGTGTCCCTATGATTTATTTTCTCATCCTGATTCTCAGGTCAGCCTTTTTCAGTGTTGGAAACATATGCCACTTTACTTCCTTATGTTATGTGTCCTTCACTCTTTCTTCTTCTAAACATTTATCACAGATCATTTTACAATGCCGAAAAATTAATGAAGAAATTATTGACGATAAATATCTTAAGTAATATTCGGGGTTTCTGGCATCTGTCTGTAGTTTTTTTTGGTAGTTGGAAATGGGAAAGAACAAACAGGAAGAAGAAAGTGACGTTTAATACCAAGGATTAATATATTTCTTATATACATAATAACGCATTGCGGGGATAGCTCAGTTGGGAGAGCGTCAGACTGAAGATCTGAAGGTCGCGTGTTCGATCCACGCTCACCGCATTTTATTTTTCTCTTTCAGTACGGCCCCAACTTGGCTTTCTTCAAATATCTATTACACTTTATCGAATTTTTCTTTCTTTTTGGTAGTTTCTAAATTTTTAACCTCGTCATAATTTCATTGCATTGGTTATTGATCCAATCAAATTATAAAAGTACTGACTAAAGATTTATTAATCTAACTATTTTATATTTTGGTCCTTAATGTTTAACTAAAGTTCTATTTTGAACCCTAATATTTTTTTGGTTCCATTTTAGTACTTAATGGATCCGAAAAGTTTCATTATTGGTACCTGACTATTTCATATGATCACATCTCTCTGATTTTAAACCTGAATATGATTAAATCTGAATTAGATTAAATTTGATGAGTTCTTTCTTTATCTAATTGGAATCATCGCAAACAAAGTCAAATTAAACATAAAATGGTCCCAAAAGCTTCACATTAGAAGGGCATACAATGTAAAGCATATGTGTGAGAGATACCTTATATTCATACCGAAGATCAAAAAATTAGAAGCAGATTTAATTCATAAATGTGAATCCCTTGATGTTTGGTCAAGAGAGGAGAAAACTTGTACATAATGAGATTTCAGAATAGTTAAGAACATGCTGGAACTAGAGCCAGAAAGTTAGATTACACTCACCCCACCAATTTCAAAATTGGGGAAGGAACAAAGATGTAATAGGGAACAATAAAAAAAGGCATCTGTCGTTAGATTCTTCAATATTTTATCAAAAAGAGTTAGATTCTTCAATAAAAAAAGTGTTGCTGAGTTGTAAAAGCCTGATAGCAAGCACCCAAAAAGCCTTCACTCAAGTCCTTTGTCCTCTGGAATACATTATATATTCTCAAGAAGGATGTGTGTATATATAAACCCACTTGAACAAGGAAAAGTATGTTATTGTTAATCTTTCTGTAAAGAATCCTCCAGATCCATATCTATCCCCATTTGTTTCTTCAAAATTGCACTGGCATCTAAACTCACCCTACTCTTTCTCTGTAACTCCCGGAATCTCTCGACGTCAAAATTGTACCTCTTGATGAGCTTCCTCTGCCTTGATATGAAGAGCCTCTTCATGAAGTCCTGGTATGTCGGGTCCCGAGAAGTGAACAGAAAGTAGGCATATCCTACCACTAACCCAGTGGATGTCACAAAAAATGCTATAGGTTCCATCACATCCCATGAGAATTCCCAGAATGTTAGCCTGAAGAAAAGACCAACCTGAAGCAAGCTTGCTGCTAGCCCAGACCAGAGGATTCGCCGCACTTGCTTGTGGGCCAAGATATCGATTTCTACTTTCTTTTCCATCAGCTTCTGTAGCTCCTCCCTTATTGGATCATCCTCAGATGTCAGCTCCAGCGGGACTGCTCGCCTAACCAGATCTGCCACCTAAAGATGCAGCACACATAAAATCAGTCAATCAAATTGAATAATACTCGATTTCTGCTATGTTTGTTTATTTTTCAAAACCTTGTTCATTGATCCATTCCTTTTAATGAGGTTATATAGAGTTAAGAAAATATAGGTGCATGCTGAGTCATGAATGCAAAAATGGGCACTTCAAACATGGCTATGCGTCCAAGTTGCAAAATTGGAAATATCTACGAGCACTACTTCCTAATTGTGTCTCATCCATTTGTGTTTTACGACAAAACCAGCAAAGTGTTT
Source organism: Chamaecrista fasciculata (assembly GCA_003254925.1). NCBI lineage: Eukaryota > Viridiplantae > Streptophyta > Magnoliopsida > Fabales > Fabaceae > Chamaecrista > Chamaecrista fasciculata. The sequence continues at coordinate 131,596 of QANZ01014506.1, read as the reverse complement.
GGTCTGGATGATCTACACCGAAGTGTAAATAATATGCCTAATTCTCAGCAAAAGACAAGAAAAGATACATATCATTAGTAGCTGTGTATTGGTCATATAAAAGAGGCAATCAGATTTTGAGAGAATCATACGTTTGATTCTGGCTCTCATTAGAATCATACTCTCACTAGCCTTCAAGGCCAAACCAAGCCAGAGTGATCAGTCAAAAAAATTACAGGGAAATGCAAAGTCACTTTTAGTTCCAAGTAGATGAGCATCCATTAGCAATTGGCTCGAATATATGACCAGACTTTATAGACAAATAATAATGGTAATTAGTAAGTGATCAGATTCTACTGTGAACAAGACAGTCACAAATTTGCCAGTTATGAACGATACTCAACGAAATCATCAAAACGTCATGAGCTAAATCCTAGGCTTTCTTATTGGTAAAAGAATAAGGAGCTTTTCTATTTCAATCAAATTAGGCACAAAACCGAATTTTGAGACACGCAAGCAAATCTGGAGCAAGTGCAACTCGATTTCTCAGGAAAAAAACAGAAAGGTAATTATCCCAATGCCAACAAAACAAACCCCCACCGAATCTCGAAACTGTTCTGGTGGACTTGCTAGAGGGAACAATATTAAGATTTATAAGGGTATATTAAGATAAAGACAAGAATATATCAAGGACAAGCCACAACATTTTGCAACAGATTCATGGCTATTTAGGGCTGACGTTATATGGGTGATAAATTGATTATGAATGGGACTTTCTCTTCTACTGTTCTACATGTTTCCCCCTTTCTAATATACAGAGGAAATTGTAATCCATCACATGAGACATTGACGCAGCTTATGTCTATTCCACAGTAATCATCAAATACTTGGGCATATCTTGTACCATTTTATAATCTTCTAAAGTGAAAGAAACCCATACCACAAGAAGCAAAAAATAATATAAAAACAAGCAAGAAGACTAATACATCAAGTTTCTCTACAAAAAATCAGCACAGCCAAGAACTGGTAGCTAAATTTGGCAAGATCATTGGACTATTCAATGAAACAGTTCTCAGGCATGTGTATCCATCCAAAAAATTGAGTCTAACACATATTACAGACACAATCTAAAGTTTTAAACATAGGAGAAAAAAGGACGAATCAAAGTGTAAACAAAACTCACCTTCTTAGGATGAAGATAGACCTTGTCCCTGAATAGAAGAATGACTCCAGCTTCGTCAAGAACACGAGCATAAGCTGAAGCTTCCTCAGGAGTCCTAGCAACACCCATGCTCTCACACACTTGAAGAAGCTCAGAGAACGGAATAACTTCCTTCCCTTCAGTACTCAGCTTCGTCTTCAGCGATTCCACGTTCACCAATTTCATAAGCTTCTTCGCTTCACAGAACGACATAGCATCTAATTTCTCAGCACTGCCTTTGTCGGCGGTGGTACCGCCGCCGTTTCCACATGCCGTCGAATCGCCGGAATCCGAAGGCGGACGCGACGGCGACGAACACATACCCCTCCTGATGATCTCACCGAACGTAAACGATAAAGGAGCGATTTCTCTCAAACTCGAAAATGGAGGATTAAGGGGACGAAGTTTCCCTCCATAATAAGAAACCCTTTGCTTCAATGAACCAATACCCCCACTAGCACACCACCATCTACTCCACATTTTGAAAATCCAGAGAGAACAAAATAAAAACGAAGGGGTTTCCGAAGAAAAAAGAAAAATCTAATATAACACAAAATCAACACAACCTGTAGTTTTGGGCATTAAAACCTACATACCCACTACCCATTTTCTTCTTATTTCGCCTCTAACATCATCTAGATCCAACAGTCTCGAGAATTAAAGCTGAAAGCTACCGGCTTTCGGAAAGGGAAGCAACTAAGGATTATTATTTGTGAGGTAGTTTTAGTTTATTTCGAATGAGAAATATACGTAATTGTATATATATTGTGTGCATTTTTGGAAATTGCTATATATATAAAACGGTAAGCGAGGGATGCAAGGCAAGGCCAATGGAGAAGCAAAAAGGGTGAACCAAACAAGAGAAGAGAAGGCGGGGATTGACGCCTTGACGGAGTTAAGACCCCCAACTGATCCGTTACTTTCTCTTGCTATTACCTAACGGTCCTAGTTAACGATATGTAAACGGTCCCTAACGGAGACTCCTTGTTTGTTCTTCTTGGAGTCCTATTATTGCTGACAATTTTTTTAAAGGGGTCATTTTGGTCCTACACTTATGTTATAATGTTTATTTTGGTCTATTATATTTTCAAAATATTCAAATTAGTCTTAAATGTTTGCAAAATGTTTCATTTTGGCACCAAACTATTGAATATGGCTTGTTTTAAGTTCAAACATGACGAGTTTAGAGCTACGAATTGTTCTCAAAGAGTACTTTCACTATCCAGTTGGGGTCATTAGCAACGAGGTCAAATCGGTCCTAAAAGTAGACCGTTTGCAAAATGTTTGCAAAATCGGTCCTAAAATATTCAAATTAGTCTTAAATGTTTGCAAAATGTTTCATTTTGGCCCCAAACTATTGAATATGACTTGTTTCAAGTTCAATTCAATAGCTTGGAACCAAAATGAAACATTTTATCAATATTTATGACCAAAATGAATCATTTTGCTAACATTTAGGACTAATTTAAATATTTCGAAACATAATGAACCAAAATGAACATTAGGGCATAAATTTAGGACTAAAATGACCTTCAACCTTTTTTTTTGGCCGAAATTGTTGCTTACATTAATATCTCTCTTTTTTGGCCAAAACATTAAGATATATTTATTTCATTAATACTTGTTTGAAAGTGAAAATGTCTTGTGGTACTAGATGTCTAGATTAACACAAGTTCACATTTCCAGTAAAAAAGTAAGTCAAGCACAAGTTATTGGGGATAAACTCATAGAACTTTGTGTAAGGGAAAGAATGTTCAATAGGTCAAGTTACTTGCTTTGTTTTTACAAAAATTCAAAATCAAAAGCAGTGCTCGTGAATTGAATTCATCAATCATACAAAAATAGTATAATATATATGGCCTGTTTGAAATTGCTTTTGTTAATTAATGCATTAGATTCTAGAAAATTTGATTGCTTTATAAATAATGATAATTCTCTTTAATAACAAAATATTTTGATAATCGAACGTGTTTAGGTAATTTATTCAATATGTATTTATAATTTATCAATTAATTCACATAAATTTATGAAGAAGAAATAAATCATTAAAGTTTGAAAGTTTGTTCTCATTTATTATAATTACAATTTTTTTGACTAATTAAACATTACTTAAAACATCAACTATTAACAGTAGTGATTAATATCTTTATTAACTTGTAAAAACATCAAACAATAGGATAATTAAAACTTGTTCCATATCTAAAACTAAAAATAGAATTTTTTTAGAGAATATTATATATATTATATAATATTAGAGTGTGTCAAATAAAAGTCTCACATTGCTTAATTTATAAATGAGTTAAGGGTATATTAAGATATGACAAGAGGAGATAACCAAGTAGAGATGAATGAAGGCCTTGAGCACACAAGCATAAGCCACCGTTGAGCAATCGTAGTTGCAAACTGACAATTCCCTGTGAGGGCATCGAGTCTTTAATGTTGTTTTCTGATATTAATGGCTTATCTAAAACTTCCCTTTTATGATTGTTTAAATGTTTGAGCTGTTATACATTAAAAAAATAATGACATTTAAATTGTGTTTATGAGTTGTTAAAACAATTTAATGGCTTGATATATTCGAATGTGAAATAGGCTAAGGGACTAATCTACCCCAATTTACTAATATACTACCTTCTGGTGTTCTGTCTTCTTGTTAAAATAACAAGAAGAATTTGTTTAATCTTCGGAAATATCACTTTCTAATTTGTTGAGGGATTGCGGAATAAACTATTAAGAACAATGTCCTTGTGACGCGACTCAAACTAAATTTTATCCTATAAATTTTATGCATATTCCAACACTTTCAACATTTAATTAAGTAGAGATAAATCTATATCATTTAATTACACTCTTTAAATTATATTACAATTGTTCCAACCAATGCAATTAGCCAATTAGTACTAGTTAAGATATATATAGAATTAAAAAAGTTAAAGTAGAAATTATCTTTTTTAGAGAAAAATTAGTTAATAAATATGATTATTACTTTTATTTATTGTTCAATTTCCTAAATGTGGAAAAAATGACTCTTAACTAGTGCCCGGTTAGATACTTTTTACCATCTATATCTATTATCTATTATCTATTATAATAAATAAAAACAAAGGTGATAATTTCTTTGATATGATTGCCATCTATTTTTTCACTCAATCTTCACAATGCTACCATGTGTCCCCCAATTGAATGCAAAATTAATGTCAGTTCTCTACTACATTGCCATGTGTACATAGCTTCAGACTTCATATTACGCAGTCTTGTGTCCAATTTCTTAGCATTAATATCCTTTCTTCTCCATCTATATCACAAATCACAACATTTAATATGTTTCCTTTCGGTATTTGAGATTTTCAAATTGTCTCAAGTGAAAATGTGTTTTAATTTGCTCATCCTTTTCCTCATCACCATTGATTTTGTAAAAGAACAATTCTATCCAATCATACGGCAGAATATGCTTTCACTCATCTTTTAAATCGTTACATATATGCTTAATTGATTATGTACTATTTTTAAATATTATAAAATGGTATATGGATTTTGCTAAATAAGGTGCAAGTCCAAGAAGACTAACAAAAGAAATTGAGAGGTGATGATTGTTTTATCCTTCTTTTCATTTTTAAATTAAATTACGTAGAAAATATATTTTTCTTCTAAACTATTCTCTTATTACAATTTTCTCCCTAAATTTAAGGATCAAAATTAAAATATGGATATACCAATACTTTTTGTTGCCAATCCACAACTTCCTTAAGTTTTTTTCGTAAAAGAGAGACATCATTGCAAATAAAACATTACAGAGTTCACAGTACACATGAGAACAACAGAAAGGAAACGAAAGGAAAGCAACAGAACAACAAGAGAAAATTACATCCAAATATTAACCAACACCTATCCTTCGTGAATGCTTAGTGCCAGCTAAGTCATTCCTAAAGTCCAAAAACAGATAGGGGGAAGGGAATCTAAGATAACAAGATCATCAGGGGAAGAAAGCGCTTTCTTAACAAGAACATCTGCGCAGCTGTTGCCTTCCCAGTGAGTATGGATCAGGTTAGTACGCAACACAGTGAGGCCTGACCTGCATGAGTCAATAAGGGGAAACAAATGATGTGTGTTTGAGATAAAATCATTATTGATGAGGGAAACAGCAAGTAGGGAATCAGACTCAAACAAAACATTATTGTAACCATGACTAATGCTCCGTTTTGTTAGTGACTTTCTTTTGTTAGTGACTCAAGCCAAATTTTTTCGCACCCTAAACCCTTAAGTTGCCACCGAAAGTAACTACAATTTCAATTTCAATGACGACCCTCTTAAGTCGCCGCCAAAGCTCCGTTTTGTTAGTGACTTTCTTTTGTTGCCACCAAAAGGTCTAAATTAAATATTTACTTTCTTGTAGTAATTAAACGTTAAAAATTCGAAATTCTTCTTTTAAACTTTTAATGATGGTAAATAAAACAGTCTTAACCATACATGTTGATAAAAATGATAATAAAAAAGTGTGTCACACAAAATCGAAGTTTTAAGATGCCATTTGTCAATTTTTAATTTTTTTTAAAAAAGATAAATTAATGAACTCTAAAGAGAGTTCTTCAAGTTTTGATTGAAAATTTGAAATAGATGTCATTTAGTCTCTTTCTCTCTTCTTTCCCTCTATATATTTTTTTTTCTTTTACCTAAAATAAAAAGCAAAAACTAATGTTTGAAGCAATGAAAGCTCAAGCTTAAAAGCTCAAACCCTCAAATTATAACCACTATATTCTACTTTTTTACCCAAACAAGGAAGAGAGAGATCCAAATCCCTCTCTATTTTCTTTCTAGAGGGAAAAAAAGTTTTTTGATTCAAAATGTTAATCCCTAAACTAGCAAGCTCCATCAACTTCTGATAAATATGTTGACACATGGCACTAAATAAAGATATACGACATTGTGATTGAAATAGATAAATAAAAGAAGTATTCTTTAAAGCCTTGGAGAATACTAAATGGAATGTAATCTATAATATTGTAATGGGGAGAATAAATTAAAGTTGCAGTGAAATCAATAATGAAAAGCCTAAAGATGGGACTTGAGGGAAAAAAAACTAAAAATAAAGAGGTAATGAATAGTGATAACTTCTTTGCTGCTAATTAGTTTTAGATAACACTAATAAGAAAGCAGTGTTGGTTATTCTTTCCTTCCTTACAAATTAATTTCTAATTAATACTGTTAAAATGAATTTAATTTTATGAGTCGGTTTGGTCTTATCTTGAAATTGACAAATTTAGATACCCAACTTTAGACGTATTTATAAAAGTTTTAAAGTGCTTACCACTTTACTTTTTCCTTTTCAAGATATTGCTAAGTAACAATAATAAGACATCAGTGTTGGTTATTCTTTCCTTCCTTGTTGATTAATTACTAATTAATATTGTAAAAATGAATTTGATTTTATGAGTCAGTTTGGTCATATGTTTAGACGAATTTTATAAACGGAAGAAAATATCCAACAATAGTTTGGTGCAGTAGTTGATAAATTGCATTTTAAGTGGGAGAATTCAGATTTAATTTTTAAAGTTGATATTGTTAAAAAGACTTTAAACTGTTTGCTTTTTAATACGAATAAAATTAATCTTTATTTAAATTGTTACACGAATAGATGAGAGAACCATAATTTTCACCAACGACTTGAAAAATATTGCAGGAATAAAAAAAGCTCAGTACTCTATTCCTATAAACAGAAAAGGATGGAAGTGCCTAAATAATTTCCCTTTCAATGGAAGAAAATGTTGATTGCAATTTGCAAATAAATAACAATAAACGGCCATCACAATCCAGTAACAAGATGGGATGGACAGTACATATATAATAAAAAATCATGAATCATGGGTAGTGGATATATATATATAGGCTCATATATATATATATATATATATTACTTGCTATGTATTGCTTTAGAGATAGTCTTGACCAAACCCTTGACAATCTTCCAAAACCATAGTATGTTCATTATTGCCAGCACAGGAGGCACCCCAACTAAGGTGTATAATGCCAAAGGAAACATCTCCCTCACCTGAATCAATCCACACACTTCATACTTCACATATATATATATATATATATATCAAGGTTTTGAATTTAATTTCAATCTTGTTAAAAGAATTTTATTATGAGGACTCTCATAATAAATCACTCTTATCGCTGCAAATTTTTTTCCTTTGTGGTATCTATTTTCATATACGAGTATGTGTGTTATAAAGGAGTATGTGTGGGAAAATCTAAAGCAAACGCTAACCTCATCAGAATGGATCCACATGTGGATGAAGAAGAAGATGAACAGAAAGATTCTTGCAACCTGCAGCAAAATAGATCCAGGTCATCATAACTAAGCATTAAAGAAGTAATATTATATATATATATATATTGGATACGGCTCATCCAAAACCAAAAATTGATATTACCAAAAAGAAAGCATAAAATGAAACTACTTGCATGGCAAAAAGGGAATTCTTCAGGTATATATATATACAGTGCAAACTTTTTATAAACTAGGCATTTCAAGAAAACTGTATTAAATTTGAGATCAAAGGTATATTAGACTGTACCAACCACCCAAGGAACAATGCAAGGCCATTTGCAATATAAAGTTTGGAGTTTTTAAGGCCAGAGGCATCCAAGTACCTGCTCATATAGTCAATATATATAACAAGTCAATATAGGAAAAAGTACATCAAATTACTTAATCAAATTTCTGAACAACAAATTTACCATCTTAGGTTTACGAAAGGAGTCGTGCTCTCTGAGAAAAGAATCATTAGTATGTAGATTTGTCCTTGACCACTTAACAAAGATAGAGCAATTGAAAATATGGATAATCCATGGTGTAGAACCTAAAAGTAACAAATGATTGAAGTTGTTTTATTGATCCAAAAATCATAAAACTAAAATGAATTCAACACGTCTTAAAAGAAACTAATAAGCTTTTATCTTCTCTACTTACATATTCCAGACCCCCTATAGCTGGAAAATGCCAAAGAATCATCGCCAAATCTGACAGAAAATAACCAATTGAAATCTGTTCAGAGGAAAAAAGATAGAAACAACAGAGAACAAATAAGCCAACTGCCTCATAGAAATAGTCAAGAGATTAGGATTAGGAAGAATTTCAAATTAGTAATGCCTAACTAAAACATAGGCTCATTGATCACATAGATAAGGAGAGATAAGAGATATCAAAATCGAGAAAGAGACAAAGTAAAAACAGCAGCACAATATACAGAAATATGCATGCCTTTGCCCACAAAAGCTATCAGCAATAGGATATTTTAAACAAAGTAAAAACTTTAGGAAATCATGATATATTCTAATCTCTGATTCTTACTTAATAAGTGATACCAAAAATTTCACCCTTCACTATACTGTACTGTTCTTTTTTTTGGCTGTATTCAACATTGTGATCCTCTGAGGATTGTTTGTATAATTGTATACCTTATTTCAGAGTAAGGTCAACTATTATTTAATTTTTAAAAAACAAAAAGTGGTGATTTATAACTATTCTCAGCTCGATTCAGTCGCTTTCAGGCATAAATTGCCATCTACAAGATTGGTTATTTCACCTCCCCACTCAACTATCTCAACATTGTTGTGTATTCTTTATGAGAAAACTAGAATGTAAAACTCGATAACTAAGTCAAACTATTTTCAATTTATATCAAACTAACAAAAAGTAAATCAGATATGCAAGTCTTCATGAGTCTCTAAATCAACTCAGAAGAAGCTCTTTCACTCTTTCTCTATTTTCAAACTCAAACTCTGCATGAGGTAGCTAGTCTGCATATTTTATAATAAATGTTGAGCATAATAAAGTTGACAAATTAAAAGATCAGTAAATGTCAAATTGTATTGCATAAATTGATATGTTAAGAGGATCAACTATGTGGCTGACAAAATGAACTTTTGCTTATATATTTGTTGACTTACCCCTAGTACTGTATTTGACAAAGTAGATGACCTTATAACAATTAGATCATCATGTGAACCCCCATAAAAAAGATCTGATAAGATTAGAAGGTAGAAGGATGAAAATGATACAAAAAGAGCATGAAATGTTGAGAACCCCCTGAATCATAAAAAAAATGTTAACATTAAAGAGAAATAAATCATGGATATAAATGCGCAAACATAATCAATAATGCAAAGGCATTTCACCTGTTATTCCATTCAATTTTTTTTGCACTGCTCAATTTTCCATATCCCTCGAATAACAGAGAACTTGCACGAGCAGTCATTCTATAAAGCTTCAAGAACAAAAAGAGGCGAGGTTACAAAAATTCGTGAGTGTAGAAAACTAGACTCTTAACATGACTAGAATTTTTCATGATTAAATTCCCTTTTAGACAACTGAACAATTTATTTGAAAAGGAAAAAGAATAAAGAGGACTTATAACTTAATAAATAAAAGAATGTTCTAAAGATCTTAGAGGAATGATGGTGGTTTCTCTCTTCATAGTTCATAGTGAAATTACTTAATATCATGACAAGTGTTTCTTCTTCTCTCTCTCCCCATCCCCTTCTCTCCCATATATGAGATATATATATATATATATGTATATATATTTACTCCAAAGCATGCGCCACTGTTAAAACAATTTTATTGTGTTAAATGTCCATTTTAATCACCCTTGCACAAGTAATTAGCTTTCAAATTCATTCATTGCATATCAATGGCCCATATATCATTATATCATATTAATACATTTTAGGAAAAAGTACTCATTTCGTCCCCAAACTTTACATCAACTGTCAATTTCGTCCCCAAACATTTTTTGCTGTCAACTTCGTCCCCAAACTTTACACAAACTATCAATTTCATCCCCAATCTTTTTTTGCTGTCAATTTCATCCCCAAACTTTACATCAACTTTCAATTTCGTCCCCAATCTTTCACATTTTCGTCAATTTTATCCTTTGACTAACTTCTTTTAATAAATTAACGACAGACTGCATCCTGTTTTTGAATCTAAGTTAGGATTTGAGTTTCTTTTTCTATTAATTTTACATTATATATTGTTAGCCACATAGATTTTGTCATCAATATTTGGCTAAAGTAAGAGCAAAGGATAAAATTGACCAAAATGTGAAAGATTAGGGACGAAATTGACAGCAAAAAAATATTAGGGACGAAATTGACAGCATGTGTAAAGTTTGGGGACAAAATTGACAGAAAAGAAAGATTGGGAACGAAATTGACAGCAAATGTAAAGTTTGGAGACGAAATGAATACTTTTGCCTACATTTTAATATGGTGTAACTCAAAGATGAAAATGGCGCACAAGGAGGAAAATGAGGATATATGTTTTGCCCTTTTCAATGATTTATAGAAAAGTTTGTCATAAGAGAAAAGATGAAGGAATATGACATTTTGGTTAAAATAACAATTTGGTCCTTAATTAGTTTACTTCCTTTCATAAAAACCCTTATAGTATTCTATTTAGTTAAATACAATACGGTATTTATATCTATTAATAAGGTTAAGAGATAACGGAGGTTGAGCTCAATAGAACACCACTTTATTTATTTACTAAAGACTAAATCTTTACATTACTTATTTAAAGTGATCGTGATTAAACACGAAGAAGCCTTTATTTCTATTCTACCAAGCCATACACTAGTACTATTCCTGGGGAAAGGAGGGAGGAGTCTCCCTTCCTTCATAACATTTCCAACCTTGTCTAAGTAAGGATGTTGCAGGTGACACTTAGTTTACTGTCCAAGGGATAGATTCACTCGGTACCCTTAAGTTCTTTGCTTACCAGGTATATCTTAATTTACAGACCAAGGGGCATGTTCTTATGTGGATGACACTTATAGGTGGAGGATATCTCCTTCTTAGGTAAATGACACTCATTAATTAATTAATTATATTAATTAACTATAAAAATATAGTCATGTAGAAAAAATAAGTAATGACACTAAAGTGCCAAAGAATTTGATGTTCTAATGCTTTTTTTTTTTTTGCCAGATGTTCTAATGTTTGAATAGCAGCAATCTGTAAGATTTATTACATTCTGTAGTTGATCTGTATCATGGATAGTAATGTATATGGTTGATAATACAGAGCATTTTCTCAAATGTCATGTTCTAGTTCAATTCATTTATGCTTTCCAAATGCATCCCAGGCATATATAATCTTCTATTGTGGAGTAGTCCTAATTATGTCCAACATAGCCAAAATAAGAAAAACAGGACATAAAAGAGAGAAAACTATTGACTCATTGACCTTTCATAGTCCTAGTTATGTCCAACATAGCCAAAAAAGAGGGGGCAAGAGAAAGAGAAAACTATTGACTTATTATTGACCTTTCTGCATTTAAAGTGGTTTAAGCACTAAAACATCACATGCCATGGTGGCTATAGCTAAAAGAAGACAAAAGAATAAAAACACCCAAGTAAATTCAACAAGAAAATAATACTAATTATGCAGAGACAGGTTGATTAATTGACAAATTACTCATTAATTACTTCTCCCCTCACCCTTATACCTTGTTTTCTTCTGAAGTTCAGAAACTATCAAGGCATTAAAGGCTTCAAAATCCAAAAATCTGTGGAATCTTAAGAAATCACAATATAATGAGTTGAGTGTTACTTACTAGAACACAGAAGATGATGCCGGTGACGATAGAAGCGAGGCAATCTACATCTTGGCTCGGAGAAGCAAAAGGAAACGTGAACTCCATCGGATTAGTTTGCGTATGTTGGAAAATTGAGAGCAGAGAGAGATATAAACATAATCATAATCTCATTCTGATGGCGTATTCATAGCTTTAAGCTCGGAGTTCATCCAAATTCCGAAGAAACAATAGAATAGAAAACGATAATATTACGATAGCAGAATCTTCGGTTCTTGTTGATGAATTAATCCTAATTCCACAGCAGTTACCTTCTCCTTACTCTCTCTGTTACTTGAAGATCATGGCAGGTATGTGTGTGAGACTCTGTTTCTCTATGTATTGTAGCTAGCATCATTCTTATTAAAAAATCTTTTTTTAAATCACCTGCAAATTTTAAATTTAGAGATATTTTCGAAATTTTTGAAAAATTATATATTTTAATTTAAAACACATTAAAAAAAATTGTGTTAAAGACTTCTTTTATTGAATTTTTCATTTAAAACAATTATTTTCTTACTGTCGATATACTTAAAATTAATTGAAACGCAGTTTTTTTTTTTGTATAACAAATTGAAACGCAGTTGAGCATTGATATAGAAGATAGGAAAATTTTAATGATCTTAGTCAAGAAAATTTAAAATTTGGAGGATATTTTATTTTTTAAAATAATTCAAGAGATTTTTTACATAACAAATAAAGTCAAAAAGATTTTAATGCATTTAACTTATATTTTAATTCTAAATTAACTATCAAGTTCCAAAGTAGGGTTGAGATTATTTTTTAGGTAAATTATACTTTCATATCTTGTAGTTTGGTCATATTTCACTTTAATATCTTGTAGTTGAAAAAGTGACATTTTAATACCTTATGGAGTTGTAACTTTTTTGGATAATTTTTTTTTTTATTTTAACAGAGTTATAACATTTTATATTGGGTTTTATGTATTTTCATGTATTTGACCCATAAAATCAACAAAAAAAAAAGTTTTTTTTTCAAATCTTGGAGTTGTACATCTTTACTATATCTATATCTAAGTCCCTTTATGGTTGGTCAAAAATAGTGAATTAAAAAATTAAAAAAAAAAATCACCACTCTCTCTCCCCACTCATTCTCCCCACTTCTTTAAAAAAAATAAATAAATTAAAAAAATAAAAAAAACAATTAAAAATTAAAAAATGTCATCACTCTCCCTCCCCAGTCACTCTCCCCATATGAGGTAATTTTAAATTGGTCCTAAATATTTTATTTATTTTATATGAGTCTTATATGTTTTTATAATTTCTCAAATTAGTCCCAAACTTACTCTTTTATCAATATAAAAGTTTTATATAATCTTCAACTTTAAATCAATTCAAACGTTACATCCAAATCGGCCACGCCAAGCCCCTAGTATATATATATATATGTTTATATCTAATTTACAGAAGAAGCTTGCCTATTAAAAATGTTCAAGAAAATTTGGAACATATAATGCAATGTGAAACACATGTTAAAAGCACATCCAGATTATTATTATCATCAAGCTGAGTACTGGGTTTGGAAAACTGGAATATCTCACAGAAAAACAAACAAGATGCCTCATAAGACAACCAACATATTTACAAGCACTTAAAAAAGATTATTGAAAGCTATTATCTTTTAAGCCAGCTAAGTGCACTTCTCAGGGTTTCAGGATCATCACGACATCATCTAATAGCCTCCCTGAATATAAGCATTCAGGCGATCAAGCTCCTGCCGGTGCTCGCTCACCACGGCACGAACTACATCCCCTACGGACACCATGCCAATCATCTCCTTTTCACTGACAACAGGGATGTGTCTGATTCTGTTATCTGGAACCAAAAAGAGGAGAATATTAGTTTTGACGCAGAATTCTTAATATTCCATCTTTTAAATTACAGAAAAACATGATTACCAGTCATCAGTTGCATGGCCCGCAGAACTTTGGTATCGGGTGTGACTGTGATAAGTTTGTTCTGCAAAAAGTTTACAAGGAATGAATCATTCATTCATTCCATAGGCAATGCACAAAATTTAGTAGCATAAAATGCAGCCTCCACAGCAAAAGATGATGTTATACAAGTAAAGCAAGAGCTAATTATACCTCTTCAGTCATAATGTCCCCAACTTTGGTGGACCTGGATGACCTTCCCTGCACGATGATCTTCCTGAGGTAATCTGGACAACACGTACAATGACAAGAGGTTTTATTTAAATGATCCATTCCGAAGCCGATATCAAGAAAAATATGTAGATTATATATTATCAAAAGTACCTCTTTCTGTAATGATTCCAGCAATTGACTTGTGCTCCCCAGGTTTCACAACCACCAGAGCTCCAACGTTGTGCTGGGTCATCTGTAGCACATCATTTTTTGTCATTTACACAAATCAAGTGACCATCAAATTAATGCAACAAAAATTGTATTAAGTTCAAATATGCATACCGATTTAACAGCATCATAAACAGTGTCATCCGTTGTGCACCAAAGCCAGGAGCCATCTTCACCTTTACCTTTTGCTCTCAAGACGTCTGAAATTGTGGTGCTCTCGAAGCCATGCTCCTCCATACGAGCAGGTGAAGCAGACTCAAACCGTGAAAAGGAAACTGGTTGCAAAAGTGGATTAACCATGCGGATCCGCTGCAAAACTGCATTTTTTACAACAGTCCCTTGTGACAAGAACACTCGAAGTCCTCCTTGCATGGTAACTGTCTAAAAAGAGGTTAGTCCTCAAAGAACCATATATATGTCATACAATATACTTGAACTAATTAATACATGTTTGTGGGTGCAGTAGTCACTAGTGAACTTTACATACAAGTTTGCAGAGTGCATGAAAACAAGAACAGGTATACCAGGAAACTGACTGGGAAGGAGTGAACTTGAAAAGTGAAGTTTTTTCAATTGATAGAATTTTGAATTTAAATTTCAACAGCCATTAATAAAGAACAAATAGAATTAAAACTTCGATAGCAATATGAAAGTTATGCCAGAAATGTTACCCTCACAAGGATTCCCTTTCCCATAAAATAATTAAAAATATTGAAATACGTTCAACTTTGATCTAATTTCAATAAAAAACAGAAATCAAATTCCATAGTCTATCTAATAATGTTTTGGTTCACTTAATTTCAATGAGGTCAATTTCAAGATTTCTTGCAGGGAGAATTATTAACACTAGACTTCGGAAGTTCATGCCAAGTCAAGCCAAATATAGAGGTATTCAAGCTTTGAACATGACTTGAATGGAAATATACCAAACTTGAGTCATGCCTAGTTCAAGTTGATTGAAAACGCTCATGATCTACGCTCAGCTAAACACCAATAGAAATTTAGACATTAAATCATAATTTATTAAGCAAGTAATATATACAATTGATCAAGGAGGATCAGAATATCATGAGGGAATTCGAGCCTGGCTTAATGTTTTACAATTGAGACTCATATATATAACACTTCACCTTTAGGGAACAGGTGGATTTGAATGTTACTCTGACTTAAGAACCCCAAGAATGTCGAGTTACAAAGATGTCAATAATAGAATATGAAACAAGATAGACAAAAGCGAAAGTTAGCACTCCGAGCGCAAACAAGACTTATTGATTTATAAACTTTTGATTCAATGCCATTAAACCAATCCCGAAAAGAAACAGGGTAGTTCATCAACATTCAAGTTTCAACAACATAAAAATTAAAAATAATAATAATAATATAAAAAACCCACACATCAACATCAAGATAGTAGCAACAAGCTTTAAATAAACTAATGAAAAAAATATATATCAGCTCTGATTGCATCAATATTCATAAAATTCAAGCATCTGATCTGACGACCACCTAAACATTTCATGATAACCCAAAACATCAGAAATATCGTTTCCACCTGACTATCTAGCCAGAGTTTTGAGTCGAAAACTACCAGATCATTGTCGAGCTCGAAAACAAATTTATACCCAATAATAATATAGAAAAAGCACAATACTCTCAGAAAAAAAAAGGGATATAAATAAGAAAAGAACATGAAAAAGAAAAATGACAGAGGATCAAGAAAAATCAAGAAGATTCAAAAACACAAGAAGATCGGTACAAGCATGATCAAGCCATATCCAAAAAGTAAGAAGTGAAGAGACAATATGAATGTGATGATTGGGAAAAAGCGAAAAGGAGTGAAGAATTACCAGAGAGTAGCGGCGAATTCGGGTGCGGAAAGAACGCTAGAGCCCTAGAGAGAGAGAGAGAGATATTCACAGAACTTCACTTCTTGCTTCGTCACTGTCCAAAACTCATCGAATGGGACCCTCTTATATATTTTTGGATTATCCATTTCATTATCATTTATTGTTATTTTATTTAGAGTCGTTTTAAGACAATTTTTTAATTTAGTTATCTAATTTAAGGATAAAGATATAAAATTTAGTATTTTAACAATGTCGACGTAACTAATTTAGTTATTTCGTTCAGGCCAATTTTTTTTTTACTTATTTTGTTAAATTAACAAAGCAAAAAGTTAACTAATAAACTAACACGGTACTAATTAATAAGAAATAAATATTTTTAAATTTTCTATAAACATTTTTCTTAAAAGTAATTGTATTTCAAGCTCCATAGATTTTTTTGAGTAAACAAATAATTTGTCCATAGTTTAATGACTTTAATCCTTAAAATATTTACTAAGTTGATTACTCGATTTTTTAAAAATTTAAATATACAATTTAATTTTTAAAATAATTAAAAATAATTAATCAGTATATTTGTTACTTATTTAGTCTCTAAAACAATCAAACGTAATTTTTTAGCCCATATATGAGGAGTTTATAAACATATGGATTAATTTTATTAATACATAATTAAATTAAAAGAAGGAAATAGAAGAAGAAATAATCACTTGAAATTTCAATTTCTTCAAACAAAATAACCAACATCTTACAAATATTATAGAAATATAATTTAATATTGTTATTCGTTCAGTTCAAATTATATTGTGGTTATATAAAAAACAATATATAATGTAAGAAAACAAAAGTCTGAGTGATTTGATCAACTAATCATATGTCCCAAGCCCCCAACTATTAAGCAAACCAAATTGCCCAATATTTAACCAAATCTAAATCCTAAACCCTATATTCAAATAACCAAATGTATTTTTTGCCAATATGAAGTTGATATCAATAATTAAGGATAATAGTTACTGTTTAAATGTGAGCAAATATTGTAAAATATATTAAGAGGTCGCGGAAATTAATTGATTATCTATACTATATTATATGTGGGAGGAGTCGTCCTCCCATTCATACTAAGGTAAAAATATTACATGTAATTTAAATAAAAGGAAATTTATTATGTGGTCCCTCTTTTTTTATTAAGTTAACGATTTGATCTCTCATTTATTTTACATAAAAAGGGCACGCAAAGTCCCTAGAATTATATTATGCCATAAGTAGTCTTCCACTTTACAATCCATGGTTGAGCCTTGGATGAGAGATATAAGGTTATTGTTTAAGGACATGCCAAATCAAAGGGTTGAAGTAGTTATTTTAGGGTGTGTAGGATGCAATTAAGTATTGAATACATCGCTTGGATTTGGTACATTGTATGAAATGGTTCAACTCTATTGTCGATATTATTCATTGATACCATAGTTTAAAAACTCGGATCGTTCGTTGACCCGCTCAGAGCGTTGGGTGATCGGGTCACTGAGTCAATTCTCGTTGACTCTATCTTTTGCAATGACGATCAACAAGAGCCAAGGGCAATCATTGTCGATGGTTGGATTATATCTCCCTAAACCAGTATTCACGCATGGTCAGCTATATGTTGCACTTTCCAAAGTTCGTTCCATGGCGGCATAAAAATACTAATTGCACATTCACCCAAGGACGAAGAAAGCAAGAAAACTGATAACGTTGTGTATAGAGAAGTATTCCAAAATGATAGATAACTTATTAATATGAATAAGGTAGACTGAATTGTTTTATATTTTACATAATGATATGTTTTGATAATGATATGCTGGATAAGCACTATAACATGTTTTGTTTATATTCATTTCCAATAATATATTTGCTAAACATTATAAGGTTGTACTAAACCATTGAGTGGATCCATTTAACATAAATGAACTCCCTATATTAGATTATGTTTGTGATTAGATTGAATTCTCCGTAGTATATAATACTATAGACCAAACAGGTACCCTATAACAGATTTCTTTAACACGACCACGCATCGCAAGGGTCAAAACCTAATTTTAATTATTTGTCACTTTTTATTTATATAAAACTCACCAAGTGTCACACACATATATAATACTACTTGTTTTGCATGAATTTTTTAATTATATACAAAAATAAAATAATTACTATATTCATTTTAAAATAATAAAATAAACTTAATAGAAAACAATATACTCAAACTATAGATTCTTCATAGTTATCTATATATATAAAACGACATGTTTTATTTCAAGACCAAAACATAAATCACATTCTAGTTTGAGGTCCAAAATGAGATTCTAACCTTAAACAATGAAATATAATACACATTCAAATCATTAAAACTGAGTAAACTCCCAAATTGGTCCCCGAATTATTGGGTCACTGACAGATTGGTCCCTGATTTATGGAAATTGACAAATAGGTCCCCGAATTTTACTAACGTTAGTCAAATTGGTCCCTGAAGCCGTTAACTGCTAACGTGCCACATCAGCAGTTGGAAAACTAAAAAAAAAGCCAATTGTGCGTGCCACATCAGCATTAATAATAAAAAAAAAATATTTCATTCAAAATTCAAATAGGTCCCTGAGTTATATTTTTATCTCATTATTCTCAATTTCCCCTCCTTTTCATCATCTTCATTCATTTTAGTCCCAAATCCTCAAAATAAAATTGTAAAATGTCCCAAAACTCTTCCAAACATTCCAGTTTAGTCCCAAATCCTCAAAATAAAATTGTAAAA
>QANZ01014506.1:73538-104792 GCA_003254925.1 Chamaecrista fasciculata | reverse complement strand
CTGGTTGAATTGTCCGGTGAGGGTAACAAGGACTGCGAAGAAGATGAATCATTTTGTAGGTCATTCTGCAAAACTGTAATATTGTGATTGGCATCTCTGGTTATTACATGTAGTTTACCAAGTAAACTAGCCATAAGATAGGGAGATTCTGAATCAGTGAAATTATGAATTGGAACATCTCCTGCAACAACTTTCCAAGCATCATCTTCATAATCATATATCTTAATTCTTGCGCTGTCGAGTGAAGGATCTAGTGCATACAAATTGCCATTGACAGTAACACTCAGTTTTGTTCCAGCTTGCCTTGCAGGCCAACCCTCACCCATGCCAATTGGCATTTCAAGCCATGAATTCAAATTTGGATCATAAACTTCTCCTCCAACATCAACAAAAAAGGGCCAGCAATACAAACTCTGAGGAACAAACAGCATTCCCCTGTATGAAGTTATTCCAGTGGCTATAGGCTTGAGCACGTCGGCCAGAAATGCAGTTGGTAGCACTTGAGCTTTTGCAAAAGGCATGTTTGGTAATTCGGACCATATTCCGGTATGCGGGTCATATACTTCTGCAGATTGAAGGGGGCTTAGTCCACCAGGACCCCTTGTAACCCCTCCAACAACATAGAGCTTGTTATTCAATATACCTGTTTTACAATAGGCTCTACCAACTGACATTGGACTAGCTTCACTCCATGAATTTTTTGCAGAATCATACCTCCAAACAGAGTTCATTGCTGAAGCTTTAAATAATCCTCCCAAAGCATAGATGCAGCCATCAACAGCACCAATAGAGCAGCCACAAAATGGCATCCGCTCCAGGGCGTCTCGCCTTCCAAGCCAGTTCAATATGACATCAGCAATTCTTATATTTGAACCCACCCGGCGCAGCAATTTTAGGGCAGCCAAACCCTTTGATTCACCTTCAAAGGAAGTATTTGGCATTGGTGGCAACCTTTGCCATCTTCCCGAAAGAGGGTCCAAAGCATACCAGAAAAGTTTATCATCATTCACCTTTGTTAATATGTAGAGCCACTCCTTACTTGTTCCAAGTTCTTTTCTCAAGCAAAATAGTTCAGAACTTGCAAGGGCTTCCTTCCAAGAACGACAAACAAACTTGAGATTTAAGTAACAAATGCGAGGGACTCTAGCTAGAATCTGAAATGATATCTCGTCAGGAAGGTTGGGAATCAGTCTTGGGTTGTCCATGCAAAAGCTTGATGACAACCTCTGTCTTTTGCGAGCTTCACCTTGCGGAGCCTCATGGGGATCAATCCACCCTGTCTTGGAAGTGGAACTGGAACTGTTCAAACTCAGGATATTGCCCATTAAAACCACTTCAACTACAAGCAAAGACCAATGACATCAGTTTTCCATGGTAAATCTGTTAAAAAACATCATAGTTCTTAATCAATTCTCATCACAAAACAAGAATATGCAGAGATAGGTTGGGTTTACAGATTCACCTAGTAGTTAAAAGCCTCGGATAAGAACAAAGAAAAATTAACACTTTTCTATGGGATGTGTGAGTACTTACTGCATACAGAAGAGATAGAGAGCAAAAGAAACACAGTGAAAAAGTGCATGAAAAATTCTCAAACAATCCCAAAAAATGCTAAAATTCTGATCTAACATGTTCATCTGATATTCAGGATAATCAGAGGCATTCTCTATCTGACACAGTCAAGAAAACAAGCACTCATAAGAAATCTGTGAATATGTAGCAGTTTATTATAGACATCAGAAAACATTACACAAATTTTATCTATGCTCACATATTATGAAACTATCACATACAAGGCCATAAATAATTTTTTTGAAAAAAAAAAAACCAAAATGGACACACCAAATTATACTTGACCGTAACTATTAAGTAAACTAGTAACCAACAATCATAAGTTACCAGCACCTTTTGTTTTTCCCAACCAAAATCACTTGTTGGAAATTTTAGTATGGATTAGCATTAATCTATTATAAGATTAATATTTGTATTTACTGTTAAGTAATTAATTTATCAAATACTGAATAAGAATGAATTTGGGTTCATATTATCTTGTGATAATTCGTGATGGGTTGGATTATCTACAAGCCTACCGGGACTAGGCTAAGAACCCCAAACCACGTCCAGGGACTATTAGTAATTATCCCATTAAATTACTAATACATATATGGAATTTGTTTTATGAATGAGACTAAAATTTAAGCCTTGATATTATTATATTATTATTTTTATTATTGCCATCAGACTCAGCATGCATACACCATTGCAATCCGACTCATTACACCCGAGAGGAGTACAATCTGAGTCATTACTTATTCATCACCCATATATGGAGTCCTATAAATACATGGCCTCTGATTCATATTGAAATAGGGCAGAAGAGGCAGTTTAGTCCCCATTTTAGTCTCTTTCATATACCATTCGACCATTCGTAAGTTTCAGTTTGGTCCCTGGGTATTGTGATTTGCAATTCTTAGCTGCCAAAGATCAATATGAATTCTCCAGGTATGTTTTTACAGTCCAATATATCTCCCACGTCTTGTAAATTCCTGCATAAACAACTCTAAAATTTCCATCACTTTCTCCTCAACTAAACAGGCTTTTACTAGCCCTATAAACCAAAGGTTCAAATTGAAAAGCAGACACTCTCAGCACAATTTTCGACGCAGAAGACAACACAGGACAGGAGCTTCACTAAAAACAAAATTCCATGAAACCCAAATAAAAGCATAGCTAATTCAGACATTGATTTCCCAGAAACCACAATCAAATTGAGTACTACAGTTACACCAAGAAATTTAAAGAGAATCGATCACAATGGAAAAAGAATTCCTAAAAGTCAATCACGTACCTGATGATAATTCAGTCGAAAACTAACAGAAAAACACCGTAATCAAGAAAATTCCGATGTAGCAACGAAAGGGAACATGATCGAAGCGATTATTATACTGCGATTGTTCGTCAGAATTATATTGAATCAACGGTGAGATTCGCTGACTCAAAATCGGATTCGTCGGGAATTAACAGAATTGATTTTGTTTGTGAGTGAACGAACATGTAATCTTAGCGTATCGCGTGTGTTACGTCTTAAATCTTGGGTCGATCTTGTCCGTTAATTTAATGGGTCCCATTTATACGGACGGTGAAGATTTTGTGTGTAGCTAGTTGGTCATTTTGTCGCTTCGTGATTGGTGATGCCGTACGCATCTGCTCACATCAGCTTCTACACGTCACATTCGACTTATGCCGACGTGCATTTTTCGTCGCCATTACCTAATTTATTAATTCATTTTAAATTAAAGGGTAAATTACAGAAAAGCCCCTGTGGTTTGACCCATTTTCAGATAGGATTCATGTGGTTTAAAAAGTTTCAAATTGGGGCCTGTGGTTTTCTCCGTTAGCAAATAGGGTCCCAAGTGATTTTTTCGTCCAAAATGAATTTTAAGATGGACTGTTTTGCAATTTGAGCATTTTTTCTATTAAAACAAACTAGAAAAGGACTAATTTACGATTGGCAAAACACCCTTTTGTGCCCCTAACGTTTGCAGTGATTTTCAGTTATGCCCCTAACGTTTCATTTTGTTCAAGCGTGCCCTCAATGTGAAACTAACGTTTCAATTATGCCCCCAATTTTGACTCAATGCCCATGTGGCAATTTTTTTACTTATGTGTCATTTTTTTTGGTCTGACGTGGCATAATGACTGGACATTCATATTTTTTTTTCCACCGTGGCATGATGACTGGATTTACATTTTTGAATCACCGTCCCAGCTATGATATGATTGTCATTAACAAGTCTCGTCCATTCCAATCCCTTGATAATGGGAGGCTTCCTCTTCCTTTTAACGCATTTAAGAGTATAATGATTCGCGTTGTTCGCAAAAGAAACATCGAAAAGGAAGGACCCGACCGCATTGGGTTCTTGATCACCCAAGATGACAAGCTTATCTCTAGAAATCTTTAGAAACCTTCCATCAATTTCTTCTTGTTCCACTCTCCTCTCCAGAATCAATCTGGAGTTTGACATCTCTTCCAAAGCTTGTGAATTCTTTCACTCAAGTTACGCCTCAATATATGCTATATGTGACCGCGAAGATGAGATGTCATGCATTTATAAACGATGTCAATTAAAATAGTTGGTTAGGGTATCAACTAATAACCGTTGTCAATTTTCTTAGAAAGGTTTCTTAAAAGACTTCCCAATTTTCTTGGAGGGCGCTATCAATTAATAATGTGGATGAGTTTGATAATGAAAGAAAGGGTTTTCTTACTCTTAATATAATTTTTTTATTTTTATATATAAAAATAAAATATTTTAAACTTTATGTATTATAAAAAGTATACAATGATAAAGATAAGTATTATATATTTCATATTTATTAAAATAATTTAATAATACATATTTTTTGTGATTATATATTTCCTCTATGTTGCCTCAAACACAATGTCATCTTGAGATAAGTTTGTCATCTTGAGAGTTGTCATCTTGGGTGACTCATTTATAATTTTGGCAAAACATTAAAAAATATATATATAGATGATGGAAAAAGGGAAGGCCACATTTTTACTTTATTATATTTATAATATTTATAATTTATAATTTATAATACATGTGAAAGAAGAAAATGGGAACACGTAGCATACTCTTGGTCTTGACCATAAAACATGCTATCTATATCTACATATCTATATCTATATATATCTAAAAAACAACGTCTTCCGCAACACAAGTGTCAACCCTACGGAGAGTACCAATTTCATTTTCCTATTCTCAGCCTTTATGTGACATGTGGCAGACAATTTAATTTTTTGATTTTGACCTCAAACTTTACATTAACTCTCAATTTTGTCCCCAAACTTTTTTTTCTTTCAACTTCGTCCCCAAACTTTACACAAGTTGTCAATTTCATCCTCAATCTTTTTTTGTTGTCAATTTTGTACTTTCTGATTTTGTCCCCAAACTTTACATTAACTCTCAATTTCGTCCCCAAACTTTTTTTTCTTTCAACTTCGTCCCCAAACTTTACACAAGCTGTCAATTTCATCTATCTATATCTATATATATATCTAAAAAACAATGTCTTCCACAACACAAGTGTCAACCCTACATGGAGAGTACCAATTTCATTTTCCTACTCTCAGCCTCTATGTGACATGTGGCAGACAATTTAATTTTCTGATTTTGACCTCAAACTTTACATTAACTCTCAATTTCGTTCCCAAACTTTTTTTTCTTTCAACTTCGTCCCCAAACTTTACACAAGCTGTCAATTTCATCCTCAATCTTTTTTTGTTGTCAATTTTGTACTTTCTGATTTTGTCCCCAAACTTTACATAAACTCTCAATTTCGTCCCCAAACTTTTTTTCCTTTCAACTTCGTCCCCAAACTTTACACAAGCTGTCAATTTCATCCTCAATCTTTCTTTGTTGTCAATTTTGTACTTTCTGATTTTGTCTCCAAACTTTACATTAACTCTCAATTTCGTCCCCAAACTTTTTTTCCTTACAACTTCGTCCCCAAACTTTACACAAGCTGTCAATTTCATCCTCAATCTTTTTTTGTTGTCAATTTTGTACTTTCTGATTTTGTCCCCAAACTTTACATTAACTCTTAATTTTGTCCCCAAACTTTTTTTTCTTTCAACTTCGTCCCCAAACTTTACACAAGTTGTTACATTAACTCTCAATTTCGTCCCCAAACTTTTTTTTCTTTCAACTTCGTTCCCAAACTTTACACAAGTTGTCAATTTCATCCTCAATCTTTTTTTGTTGTCAATTTTGTACTTTCTGATTTTGTCCCCAAACTTTACATTAACTCTCAATTTCGTCCCCAAACTTTTTTTTCTTTCAACTTCGTCCCCAAACTTTACACAAGCTGTCAATTTCATCCTCAATCTTTCTTTGTTGTCAGAAAGCGGAAGCAAGGAAGACTATTAGAAATTGATTATTGAAGACAATTGCTAATTAAGGTAATGATGGAAGGAGGTAGGAATGGAGAGGGTTTGATGAGTGTGACAGAAATTGAAGGAGGTAGGAAGATGGGATATTATTGTACGACGAGGTTTAATTCCCTCACCTATTTCATGTTAGTTTATGACATTTGAATTTATAAATTATAAATAATATAATCGTTACTCTCTTTTTTTCTTTTTTGAACAAAATTTAATCGTTACTCCACTGTATAATAAAAGTATCTTTCTTATTATTTAAAAGTAGTGACAGTATTCACCAAAAAAAAAAAAGAAGTGACAATAATTTGTTTGATGGCAAAAGTACTAATTTTGTCCCCACACTTTACACCAATTATCCATTTTGTCTTCAAACTTTTTTTGTTGTCAACTTCGTCCCCAAACTTTACACCAACTGTCAATTTTGTTCCCGATCTTTCACATTTTCATCAATTTTATCCTTTGACTAACTTCTTTTAATAAATTAACGACAGACTGCATTCTGTTTTTGAATCTAAGTTAGGATTTGAGTTTTTTTTCTATCAATTTTATATTATACATCGTTAGTCACATAGATTTTGTCGTCAATATTTGGCTAAAGGAAGAGCAAATGATAAAATTGACCGAAATGCGAAAGATTAGGGACGAAATTGACAGAAAAAGAAATTGGGGACGAAATTGACAGTATGTGTAAAGTTTGGGGATGAAATTGACAGCAGGTGTAAAGTTTGGGACTAAATGAATACTTTTGCCTTGTTTGATTCAATTATAACTTGTTTAATTTTTAAATCATTAAAGTACATTTGAATTGGATTTTTTTTCTCTCTCCATTATATATTGTTATAAACATACTTTTGCCGAAGTGTAATTTGCAGTCTCTTATCTTTGAGGAAAATTGCAATCTAGTCTCAAAGGCACTTTGGATGGAGGAAATGAGTTTGTAACTTTGTATTCGTCAATGAAGTACTTCTCTGTCTTGAGGGTAACTCTCAGCTCTCCCATGTAACTCAATATTGATTTAACAAGGCTCTGCACAACCCATATCCAAATTTAATTTAAAGCTTTAATTTCATCACTGTCCAATGTAATCAAGCTATATATATATATATATCTTATATTATATGACTCCACCCTTTTCTGGTCGTCCACATTTTAAAACTATAGTACAAAATTAATAATAAGAGAAAAATTATTATTTGATCCCTTCTTTTTTACTGAGTTAACGATTTAGTCCCTCATTTATTTTACATACATATTTGTGTGCCCGTTAGGGCACGCAAAGCCTCTAGTATATATATATCATTCCAAACACGTCATTTATATATACAAAATCAAGAGCATATTCCGAAACTGTCCTCTTTAAAAAGTATATATACGTGCATAAATTTGTTCATCTTATTAAATACATTTTTATTTGACAATGATGACTAAATTTTGGACAAACCTCTTTTATTTTTTTTTGTTGGAACATTTTTTTTATTTACATTATGCTTTTATAATTTGTGAAATTCATTTTTTATAGAAAAAAAGTCGCATAAAGTGCATCTATGAAATATCAACATAATAAATTTGGAAGTATAAATATGTTCAAGAGAAAACTTATTTTTTGGTTTAAAATTTGTATTAAATCAATAAATGAGTCTCTAAATAATCGAAAGACTTGGTTCTCGAATTGTAACGAATCAACTAATCAATTTTTACATAATCAAAATATATGAATTAGTCCCTAAAATATCACAATCGTCAAGAATTTGATTCCTTATCAAATTTTGAGACAAAGAAAAAACAAATTTTGAGACCAACATTGTAAAATTATAAATAAGTTCAAATTCAGGGACCAAATTATTAAAAATTACAATGTTTTGCAGACCTATTTGTGTATATATTTCAATTATTCAATGACTGACTAACTGACTTGATACAAATTTAGGGACCAAATAACAAGTTTTCTCCTAATTAAATAGTTGATGTTTATAAAAAAAAATTCAACGACTACAAAGTATATTCCCTATATATTAAGGGACTAAATGATAATTTAAATAGAAGTTTAAAAACTAAAAAATATATTTAGTCATGAAAAAAATAAAATAAAAGAATCCCTCAGGACATCATCAAGACATCAAGTGTTTAGCTACTGCCTGCAACATCATCAAGACATCAAGTATCAATCAACAACCACAAATTACAAATGTATGCATGTATGCTATTCTTAATTATCCCCTCCTCTTTCTCCTTCTCTTTCTTTCTTTCTCAACTCGATCTCTCCCCCTCTTTTCTCTTTCTTTTATTTCTAATTTTATTAAAAATTGAAACAACCTGTATGGTACAGAATAAAGGGGTATGAACAATTCAAAAAAAAAAAAAAATTGACCAAACCTCCCACATACAGAAAGAAATCATCAAATAAGCCACATATAGTTGTTGCCTAGCTGTTTCTCATGCAGTTGTTTATGATGTAGTAGCTATTTTTTTCGTTGACCGATGTAGAGGATCCTTGGCCGAGTAGTACACTACCTTTGTTGTTGGTTTTTTCTCTGTGATGTACTGAACTTTTATATTGGAATGCATTCACTTTTCTAGGAAAAAGAAAAAAGCAGTTTTATACTGCAATTGGTAATGAAATTTCATGTGCAGCATTTAATTTCTTAGCATTTTGGTAAAAGTACTAATTTCGTCCCCAATTTTTTTTTGTCAACTTTGTCCTCAAACTTTACACCAACTGTCAATTTCATCCTCAATCTTTTTTTGCTGTCAATTTCGTCCCCAAACTTTACATCAACTGTCAATTTCGTCTCCGATCTTTCACACTTTCGTCAATTTTATCATTTTGATTAACTTCTTTTAATAAATTAACGACAGACTGCATCCTGTTTTGGAATATAAGTTAGGATTTAAGTTTCTTTTTCTATCAATTTTACACTATATATCGTTAACCACATAGATTTTGTCGTCAATATTTGGCTAAAGTAAGAGCAAAGAATAAAATTGACCAAAATGTGAAAGATTAGGGACGAAATTGACAGCAAAAAAATATTGGGGACGAAATTGACAGCAAAAAAAGATTGGGGATGAAATTGACAGCAGGTGTAAAATTTGGGGACGAAATGAGTACTTTTGCCTAATCTTTTTTAACTAGGATTTTAATTTTGACCAGTCTTTTCTAACCCAAAATATATAGAAAAAGAAAACGTTTCTCAAAGAAAAGTATTTCAAAATTTTAATGGGTTAAAAGATTATTTAATTATTTATGACTCATTATAAATTAATCTTTCTATAAATATCATATTACTCTGTAAGAACCCAGTCTCCAAAAAGACTAATTAAATTGTAGTGAGTCACGAATTTTTGGAAGGTTAAATCAAATATTTCAAAAATTCAAGAACTGAAATAACAACACTTGTATAATATAGGGATTAAATTATTAGTTAAACAACAAGAACAATAATAAGAATAGAAGTTGATTAATTTTTTTAGTTATCTTTTGAATAATTGGTCCACTGTGGTTTAATTATCCAAACTCATCTCTTATAGTTTAATTATTTTCATTCAATTTTTTTATTAAAGATATAAAGTGTGTATGTAGTGATGTTACATATATTTTTTCTAGTTGCAAATAAAATGTGCCGTTAAATATAATATATAAAAACATAAAAAAAAAGAAAGAAAATAAAGTGTCTCAAAACAAAAAAATAAAGGTGCAACAATTACATATTTTTTTATTAAAAAAGTTAATAAAATATACATAAATATATTAAAGATATAAGAAAATGGTACTTTAGTCTTAAAAATTTAAAGAAACAATTGGTACTTATTAGTTATTACTTGAGAAATTTGAGATATATTTCATTTTTTAATGTACATTTAATGCTCCTTAACCCTACAAGTAGTTTTAATAATAATAATGTCTTTCATAACTCTTTTCACGGTCAAAAAAGTGATGAGTTTTTAAATTCGAATGTGATGAGTTTGAAATTATGTGATAATTTTTTACGATTTTTTTCTCTATCCAATTAAATTCTTAGTAAATGAGGTTAAATCGTGTCTCGAAAGTATATTTGAGACAAATTTAAAAAATTATGAAAACACACGTAGGATCAAAATAAAAAATGAAATATAAGGGAATAATTTGAAATCACCCGGCATATATGGGACCATTTTGAGGTTTTGGCAAATAAAAATGGAGAAAGTAAAACAATTCTACGAAGTTACTTCTACCATCGGAAGAGAGGCATAATGTAGGGAGAAAATTGAATCTTAGTGGCTAATTAAACGTACTATACAAAAATCTACCTAGGAATTTATGGTCTTTGATTCAAGGAATCTTTCCTGCTGTGTCATTCATTTCAACATTGATAGCTTCACTGTCAGAGAAAGATCTTGGAATTACTATGGCGCTTGACTGAAATGCACCAGACTCAGCCGCCATGCTTGTGGATACTGCAGCAGCCGCTACTGTTACTTGAGACGATTTTTGTGTCTCTCTTCTTTTACCCCACAAAAAAGAGTTCAATCCAATTATGATCAAAACCATACCTATCACCCTGCAAACATATTTCATTTTCAGCCACTCAGGTTGTTGTTGTATTATCATTTATCATAGAGAAGGTTAAGAAAAAAAAAAAACATTTTCATACGTTCCAACTTTGAGTGTTTCACCCAGAAAAATAGCCTCCGAGAATGCCACAAAAATGAGAGCTAGTGGATTGAATGTTGGGGGATAAGTAGGTCCTTTCATTGAGATTACCCATGATATCAAGCAGAAAGTAGCAGCTGTACCAAGTGCTCCCTGTACAATTAACATATCCCATATGTTGTTTAATAATATAATCAATCATCTGTGCCTTATTTGTGCAATGTCAATAAATTTGCATTCAATACTTGTAGTCTCACCGAGTACACTATAGTGACCAATTGCAGATTCCACCCTAAATCCCAAGAAGTTTTACTGCTATCTATGCATAACCCTATTATTGCTGCTTGAACTGATGCAATGAAACATGTTAGCATTGTCACCCAATACTTCAATGGAAGCGCTTTCAGCAACTTCACCTGTTTAATTTGGAAACACAGAAACATTAGAAAGAATTCAATCACACTAATGAAAATTATAGTGGAATTAAAACACCATGAGAGGCTTTATTAATTACCTGCACAATATACCATGCAGTATAGGACAAACAGCTAGCAACAAGGAAGAGAGTGCCTCGAAGCATGT
This sequence comes from Chamaecrista fasciculata, assembly GCA_003254925.1. NCBI lineage: Eukaryota > Viridiplantae > Streptophyta > Magnoliopsida > Fabales > Fabaceae > Chamaecrista > Chamaecrista fasciculata. Next base: position 93,630 of record QANZ01014506.1, on the reverse strand, counting down.
GGGTTTTGGGTGGTTGAGCAGAATGAGTATGAGGTTGATGACTATGGTCATTACCAATGTGAAATTCCATTCCTTTATATAGACTTGTAGTTAATGCTCCCCCAACACACAAAATTGCCCCAAAAATTTTGGCTTTACCGGGCCATGTATTTAGCCCCAGTTTCTCCATCCTGCAAGGAATTATTTATGAATCAATGCTTGTTACAGAGTTGTGGTAAGATGTAGTAGAGTTTTATAAAAGGTTGATCTTTGGAAATACCTGAATATGATGGAGACGAAGAAGGTGAATATGGGAATCATATTTAGGAAGTTGGTGGCGTAGGTAGCTGAAGTGTCTCGCAGGCCATAATAGAAAAATCCCATAGCCATCATTATCCTGAAAATGGCACCATGTTAGTATGTTACAAAATCCGCAGAACAAGACACTGTGAAGTGAACTGATTTCCATCATTACGATAATCTAAGTGCACACTAACTTTTGTTCCCAGCACACAACTAAACAAGCTAATCACACCAAACAGAGGAAAAAAAAAATTCAAATTAACTATGCTGAGTGTGAGTCATAATCACCACATAACCCATTTGCTAATCACTTCACAGATCAGTTCAATGGATTACATTAAATTTCGAAAATGAAAGCCACATTGACAGATCAAATAATTGTGTGGTGGAAAGTGAAAGTGAAGGATGGATCATCAATTCAACATGCAGGTTAGACTTTGCACTAATACCCAGAAACAGGGGATTGCAGAATCAGCTTTATTGGTCCAAGTGACCCTTAAATGCGAGTAAATAAATAACCAAAGATAGAGCTTAATTATGAAACAAGGAATTCAGAAATTAAGGAGGGTGAGAAATGTTTAATTGCTTACCCAACCAAGGCGTTGAGGAAGAGCCAGAGCCAAACCGACCAAGTTAACTTCTTTGCGTGTCCTCTGCAATCACAAAACAAAACATCCATGAAAATCCAAAAAGATGGGTAGGGAATCAAGAAAGATAAACAAAAGCCGAAAAAGCTGATACCTTTCGAAGTAGAAAGCAAAAGGGGCAACACAAAGAGTGGCAACGAGATGACGATAGGCAATGAGTGCAAAAATGAAAGTGCCTTGAACCAAAATCATCCTTGACAGCATCTGCATTCCCGTTGCAAAAAGTTGCACTAATAACATGCTAAACACAGCCTGTGACGAACCGAACCATTTCTTCACACTTCCCATGTTCTCTATCTCTGTCTCTCCCTCTCTCTCTATCTCGTATTCTCTTTAGTCGCTCTTCATCTAAGTGCAAGGGAAAAGAATAACGAGACAAGCAAAAGGGCTCTATCTTGCTGTCTTTGTCACATCCTGCCAATGCCAAAGCAAAAAGAGGTGAATCATGAATGTGTGAACAGAGAGAAAGAAACGAATTCTTTTTTATTTTATTTTGCAAAGCAAAAGTCTATATATGTACGAAGAGAATATCATATACATGAAAAGAGGGAACAATATATGGAGTGAGAAATAAATGCAGGGAAAGAAAGCTTCGGAAAATGGAGAATTGAGATGGTGGCTTGGCTAATGAAAACCTACAGAAGATGACGATAAACAATCGAGAAGATAACAAGACTTCAATGTTTGGAAACTCTGTGTATGATTTCCACCACCTTCACCATGTTTCTCGTCGTACGATTTTTATTAATCTGTAATGTTAATGGTGTATCAGAGATAGAGCCATGTATTTTGTATAAATCTGTCATTGTTGGTTTATGAAGGTAAATTGGCTAGCAGGGATTAAATGAGTAACTAATTTTTTAAATTCAGAACAGGTTTAACAAGTGTCTATTTTTATCTGTGTCTAACCTAGTCTACCATTTGAAGATTGACTTTCATGTCTAAATCTAATCTAGCAAGCGAGGATGATATGTATAACTAATTCCTTCAAGGCTTCAACTGAAACCACGTTTCTCTAAATTCTTTTCTTTGTTAGGCGTTCATCTATTGAAAAACTCAAACTATATGACATTTCAATCAATTCCAAATGATGAAATCTATTTATATATCTATTATACTTATATCGCAGTTTATTCCAAAAGAAAGAATACTCTTGTCAACTTTTAAAGGTCGACACTTTCTGAAACTAATATTTATTTGTTTTATTTGTTTCAGAATAAACGATAAAGATATAAAAAGGTTGAACAAATTTCCTTTTATTTAAATACGTTATTTGTAATTTTAAAAAATATAGGTTAACGTCATTGATGAACACTTATATATGCCACAACCTCTAATACTATAATTATCGTCAATTTTAATTATTATTAATAATGCAACTATTACTATCCTTTATTTATTATTAGCAATATCAAAATTTTTATCATCATTGCAAATTTGTCTATATGATTTTTTAAAATTTTATTTGAAAAATATTATTTAATTTATAAAAATATTATAATTATATTTGATACATCACTATTTGGGCGTACGCCTAAGTAGCCCTCAAACCAGGCCCCCTCTCCCCTCCAAACCCGTCAAGGCGCCTTTGAGCCATTCGAGTGCCCTCTGAACATTAGAGGCGGCCGTGCTCCACCCTGGGTCACAGCGCGCGCCTCCAGACTAACGCGCAGTCACCCACGACTGCCTTGTCCCGCAAACTTCGCTGAGGGAGATCGTGGGTCATGACCTTAGTCACACCCACGTTCTCCAGTCTCATGGCGCCTGCCAAGCGAAACGACACGCAATCACCCACGATTGCCTTGCTACGCAAATCTCGGTCTCCACCACCTCCGCTGGTGGAGATCGTGCCTGACTACGTGGTGCGCCCCGCGCTGATCACCACTCTCCCCCTACTCTATAAATAGAGCTCAACTCAACAGTCTAAGGTTAGCTACTCTTTATCTTTCAATTCTCTTGCTCTCATATCTCTCATACACTAACTTGAGCGTCGGAGTATTCTTCGCAGAACCTCCCTGTGAAGCTCTTGCAGGTACTTGGACGATCAACTCGCTCTTGCAACCTACATCCGTTGAACTAGGTAAGTGCAATCCATTTTCTAGTTTATCAATATTAAATATTTATAAATTATTTTTAAGAATATTTTAAATAAACCAAACAACTTTAATATAATTTATAAAAACGACATCGTTTAGACTTTATAAAGTTATATATAACAAATTTGTTTTTGGAATAAAAAACTCGGTGGTGCGTACATGGTGGCAACTGAAGTTGGGCCGTGGGCACCCGGATGGAGAAAACCCTAATATATATGACGTTTAGGGTTAGGGTTTAAGCCTTCTTAGTTTCTGAACCTTGAGAGCGGCAAACAGAGAGGGAGGAAGCAAAAGTTAGAAGCGATGAAGACAATTCTTTCTTCAGAAACGATGGACATCCCTGATGGGGTGAGCATTAAGGTACATGCTAAAATCATTGAGGTTGAAGGGCCTCGTGGTAAGCTTGTCCGAGACTTCAAGCATCTTAACCTCGATTTCCAACTCATCACTGAGGAGAATGGCCAGAGGAAGCTAAAGATCGAATCCTGGTTTGGATCTCGCAAGACCTCTGCTGCTATTCGCACTGCTCTCAGTCATGTTGAGAATCTCATCACTGGTGTCACCAAGGGTTACCGTTACAAGATGCGCTTTGTCTATGCCCATTTTCCTATCAACGCAAGTATTACCAATGGCAATAAGGCAATTGAGATCCGAAACTTCTTGGGTGAGAAGAAGGTATATTTCTTTTTGCCTTGTGCTCGGTGTTTGGATAGTTTAGTAACATTGAGTTTCTGTTCCTTATTTGCTTAATGGTTCTGGCAATTGTTGTACCGTCGTTATTCAGTAGAAGTTCCTTTACGGATTTGATGTTGGACGAGAGTTATGTGATGCATTCTTGCAATTATTTGCGCGTGGCATTATATGTGGATAATCAATTAATCATAGTGTTAACCGTGCAGTTTTTGAAATTATCATTTATATATGTAAAAATTTAGGGTTGTTCATTATTTGCCGGTGTTTGATAAGATATATCTTTGTCAACTTGATTATTGTGTGACTAGGGTCTTAGATAACTAATTCGATTTGTTTAATTCACTAGTGATTACCTGGAGTGTTGCCATTGCTTTACATAGTCTAGCGTTGAATATAGAACTTTTATGTGAATTTTAGATGTTGAAATTAAGTAATTTTCAAGAAAAACTTTAGACCTCGTCCTTATAAATGCTTTAGATGCATTTCAAACTCATCTTTTCGTATTGTCATTTCTTGTGATCCATCCAAGCACAGAACTGTGCCTATTGGGCACTTGTACCATTTGTTACTAAGACACCAGAGTGTCTTTCGGATCTTACATGATTTTACCTTTGGTGACTGCACTCTAGCCTCTTTTCCTGGACTTTAATTAAATCAATGAGGTGGCAGACAGTGCTTACTTACTAATTTATGAGTTTGTGTGCCTCCTCTGCATGCCTAATTGGCCAAAATTGGTACTTGTATATTTTTTGCCTTTATCATGCACTTTTTTTTTGGTCATTCTGTTAAGTTGATTTTTCCTTATTCACTTATTTTTAGCATCGTGTAGGTGGTAGGCATTTTCTGTTATTGTTCCTGGACCTTGGTTCCCAAGTGTGGTATTGACAATGGGCCTGCCTTAAAAGTAGATGAAGTTGTAGTAATCATTTGATATGTATTTTGATTCTCATATTCCAGGTGAGGAAAGTGGACATGCTTGAAGGTGTGTCTGTTATCCGGTCTGAGAAGGTCAAGGATGAATTGGTTTTGGATGGAAATGATATTGAGCTCGTTTCTCGGTCCTGTGCCCTCATTAATCAGGTTCCCTCTCTATTTCACTTGCACTATGCCCTCTTATCTGTACACAAGTCTTTATACAATTCTTCTATTTTCTTGGATCATGATTGTATTTCATTTTCTTGTTTGAAACAGAAATGCCATGTTAAAAACAAAGATATCCGGAAGTTCCTTGATGGTATCTATGTTAGCGAGAAGGGGACAATTGAAGAAGAGTAGATGGTGAATTATTAGTCATATTTATCTTAGTTTGAATCAAGCTTCTTTACTGCACGGATTCTGACTGTTTAGTGGCTAGTTTTTGCCGACAAGTATTACTAGCTTGTTGAACTTGGAATTGCAATTTTGTGTTACCAAAGATATATTTTTGGAATATCCTATAAAAATTATCATTGTTTTTTTAACCTATTCTTGTGATGAATAATTGCTTGGTTCCCCTTCCCCTTAATAATTTAGGCACAACAAAGAATCTTGAATTTGTAGGCAGTTGACAACTTTCCAACTGTTCTCGTTTGTGTTAAGTCTTAATATCTTCCGGCTGGAAAAACCATTTACCCTGGGTCCGACTCTGGGTAAATATGGGTTCCAACTCTAAATTTGTATATAGATGTTATCTTTCACCTCTCTTGCCTGCAATTTCAAGTAGACTTGCCTTCCTTTTACAATGGCCAATGGCCATGACGTGCCGTACAGGTTGGCCTCTAAGATAGTTATGCATGACTGCATGTGTGTCGGTATTGAATTTAGTGAGAACTCCAGATTCTGTTGCCATTCAAATCCAAATTCGCTAGTGGTTTCCTCCGTCTTTTATGGAAGATATTGAGGGAACTGCTAAGTGTTCTTCCGAGATGCATTTATCCAACATATCAAGTTTTGAGATTTTACTTGCTACAATGTTAAATCTCCCCCATAATCCTCTATCTTCACTCTCACAACTCTTCCTTGTGCAATGATATTTTTATTTGCCAAAATCATTATACAGCTGCTTAATTATCTTCCTCGTCGTTACTCAAAATTTTGTGGTCCTGGTAATCAACAGGTGATTGATTTCGTGTTAGAATTGTGTTTCTTGATTACAAGGGTCATTGTCAAGCTAAAATGGTCGTACGTTAGTACAGATTCCTCTAGATGAATTATTGTATCGCTTGGACACTATATTTCGTTGTTTTTTAATAGCCAGCGACTCATTTATTTATGTAACAAACGTTGATATAAAATGTTTCCTTAATTTATTAGATGAATTATTAACTAGGAAAAAACTTATATAGAGTTCCTTTTATATGTTTGCTATGAGTACATTCTCTCCTGCAAAAAGTTGTATTTAATATTATCTTTTTACTATGATTGGTTATGTGAAACAAATTTGCCACGTGTCATATTTTCATTGGAGAACCTTATAGCAGGAACTGCATATAAGTCTTGCCCGACTAGATGACCTACCTAGCAAATTTATTAATAGAAACCAGATAATGAGATAATATTATACACCTTGGGACCATGATGGCCACAGAGATCTGAACCTTGCAGCTTTGGTGGTGTTGTTTGTTTCTATGAATGCTACTATCAACTATGCTAGTAAATTTAACTACACGGGGGACAGAGTAAAACCGAATTTGATTACATTGAATTGTGAGACCCAAATAGTGGCTTAAGTGACGACGACATAATTATGTGAAGTTTCTTCTGCCTTCTGCAATAATGTCTAATATTCTAATAGAGTAATATTCTCCAAGCACAAGGTGATACGTGATACTCTCATTGTTGGCCTTGTCAATTAGATTAGGCTAGTGCGGAAGGTTCACAATACAGGTGTCATTAACTTACAAGAAATCTGGATTTGGTTTCCTTTCGTTTTCTTCTCTTTTTTCTTTATCTTAGTGGGATTTCTGAACATGCTATAGGATTGATCGATTTCAAATACTCAATTATAGCCGCCCGCTAAGATAGCTATTGCAATTTGGTCCAGAGCAAGAAAATCTCAATAATTGATTTTGAACCGCATATTCCTATTTAGCATTGCCCCACACCTCTCTCCATCTACTTTATTCTCATTTTTATCATTTAGAAATGTAATTTTACCGACAACGATGTCACTTTATGTCCCTGACCTGTTTCTTATGGCTGTTCATTTTTACGTTGATCATTTCTCTAAACTCTCGGTATTATTATTATTATTATTATTATTCTGGTAAACCTTTTTTCCTCAGAAAGGTCCAATTAATTATTGTCCTCTTTTCAGCCCACCAATTCACTATCTAGTCAGATTGTGCGTTTTTCTGTGACTGTTATGGTTGATAATCATGAAACGACCCCTTAGCATAAACGGTCTTCTCACCTCTTTGTACCATTCTTCTATATCCTGCTGATAAATCAGTGGAATTCTCAGTTTCATTTCTCATGTTATGGCTTCCCTCAACTTCATCTCCTCCTTCTTCTTCTTTTGCATGCTCTCTCTTTCTCTATCATCCCTAAATGAACATCATGTTGTTGCTGATTCAGTTTCAGTTTCACCCTCTGACACATCCCCCATTAACGTGACCAAGCATTTCTCCTTCCCTGATTTCAGCATCACCAACAATTCCAGAATCCTCCATGACTTGAAGCTCCTAGGCAGTGCCAAATTGTCCCAACCAAAGGCTTCTCTTCAAATCCCAGATGAATCCTCAGACATCAGACATCAAGCAGGTAGAGGAATCTACTCCTTCCCGATTCGCATGTTAGACCCTCAAACCAGAATCCCTGCTTCCTTCCAAACATCCTTCTCCTTTCAGCTTAACAACTTCACCACCAATACTTCTTCTCAGGGTGGCAGTGGCCTCACCTTCATCGTCGTCCCCGATGAGTTCACGGTGGGAAGGCCAGGACCTTGGCTTGCCATGCTCAACGATGCTTGTGATGAAAATTACAAAGCAGTTGCTGTAGAGTTTGACACCAGAATGAACCCTGAGTTTGGAGATCCAAACGACAACCATGTGGGTATCAACTTAGGTACCATAGTATCCACCAAAACTATCAATGTTTCTGATGTTGGCGTGTCCCTTAAGGATGGTTTTGTTCACCGTGCTTGGATCAGCTACGATGGTATCCAAAAAAGGATGGACATTCGTCTTGGACATGCCAACCAACAAGATTATCCTTCCAAGCCAATCCTCTCAGAATCTGTGGATCTTTCACCATTTCTGAATGAGTACATGTTTGTGGGGTTCTCTGCTTCCACAGGTAATCATACACAGATCCATAACATACTCTCTTGGGACTTCACTTCCACCTCACAAGCCTTCCTTCGCTTCCCTTCTGCTGAAGCCTGCGAGGGTAAGATTTCTCTTGAGAGTAGTCCCTCTGCAGCTAGTGATGCTCATCGTAATTCTCCAAAGTCTGAACCTTCCAAAAGCTTCTTAATCTTTGTGGGTGTAGTGGCATTGGCTCTGGCTGTGCTTGCTACTTTTTACCTTCACAGTAAGCGTAGAAAAAGTGCTGCAAAATCAAGCATTCTAAGTGAGGCAGAGAATGGCAGGCCAAGGCCTCCCAATAAGCCTCATCGTTTCTACTCCTCTGAGATTTCCTCTGCCACTCGATCCTACAGTGAAATTGAGGTTCTGGGTAGTGATTCCAGAGGGGTGTACTACAGAGGGAAGCTTCGTAATGGAATCCAAGTTGCCGTGAAACGATTCGCGCCTGAGTTTTTAACATCATATGGCTCAGATCATAGGAAACGATTATTGAAGGAAATCAAATCTGTCAGCCAATTTCGCCACCCCAACTTGATCCCCATAAGAGGGTGGTGTCAAGACAGCCAAGAAGTCATGGTGGTCTATGACTTCTTCCCAAATGGCTGCCTAGATAAATGGCTATTCGGGGCCGGAGTCCTTCCATGGACTCGCCGGTTCAAGGTCATAAAAGACGTAGCTGATGGCCTGAGCTTCCTCCACTCCAAGCAACTAGCCCACAAGAACTTGAAATGCAGCAGTGTGTTTCTTGATGTGAGCTTCAGAGCAATTCTGGGTGACTTTGGGTTTGTACTATTACAAGCAGAATCAAGGCAATTTGAATCAGCTGTGTGCCAAGGTGTAGATGTGTTTGAATTTGGTGTGTTTGTGTTGGAAGTGATAGCAGGAAGGAGCAGGGTGGAGAATGAGGAAGCAAAACCGGATGAGAGGAGCCTGCTGGATTATGCTTGGAACTTGCATGAGAGTGATGAGAAAGCCAAGATATTAGATAGAAGAATGGGATCATTGATGAACTTGGAGCAGGCGATTCGTGTGATGGAAATTGGGTTGCTTTGCACTTTGAATGAGAACAAAGGAAGGCCATGTATGGAGCAAGTGGTGGAGTTTTTGAACATGGAGAGACCTATTCCTGAGCTGCCTAAAAGTCGTCCTGTTGCCTTGTTCCCATATAGCAGCGCCAACACTGGTCTTTGTAACACTTACTCTTGTGCTACTTTCAAGTGAAGAAGTCAAGTGCATGCATGCTTACATGATATTTGAAATCACATTCAAGTACTACAAATTTATCATCATCATATAATGTTCTAATCCATGATGCCGCTGTAGACTATCCATACTTTTTATTACATGGGTAGGAGATCATTTAAGCTTTCTGCATAATAATGCATTTGAGTATCCAAGTGCTGTGTGTGAAGATGGTGTATTGATTGATGTTGTCTGTATGTAAGGGAGTGAAGAATAGTTTGTGAATATGGATTTATGGAAGGGGATGATAGATAGATTAAGGGTGGGTGTTTCAGCCTCTATATTGCAAGTGTATTTTTGGCTAGTGTATGTAGAGTCTGCTTGTTTATGTGATGAATGAAATTTCGCTCTTCAAGATTCATCAAAATGGTGGAAAACCAAAAATAGTTAGGTGGATCATACTCCATATATTTGTCCTACCAAATGAAACGAAGCATCATAGTCTTTAGCTTTATTGTTGTTGTTGAGGTAGTGGTTCCAAGTGTCCTAAATTACATATACCCACGTTATCTCAGTTCATTTTCTTTGATTAGTGTAACTCCAATAAGTTAACTGTATTCTGTATATAACAATGTAATGAAGAAAAAAAAAAAATAGTCCATGAAATTTGATATTTAATGCCAGCACTAAAATTTCCTCATGATTTACTATCCATCCTTGTTTGTAAATGCGGGTTGACATGACTGGCTAAACATATTTGAGCAGAATTGAGCTAATTAAATTAAACCTTTGTGCTTAGTGATAATCCCTTTTAAAAAAAGAATTTAAACAAGACAAAAGTCTAACCCAATTTTTTTTTTAGTTAACTGCTCTGATATTTTGTACATAAATGAATCTGTAAAATATAAAGATTAACATTATTTAAGTTTGAGGTATATTTCATTTAAGCCAATGAAAAAAAAATTGATATATAGCTTTCAGTTTTTTTGTATTATTGGTTTCAAAATAATATAATAATATGAATACAATAGAGTATAACTATAAATTACTTTGAAGTTGAGAAGCTAAATAAACTTTTCAATACGCATTTTTATTAGTTCTAAAATATGATCAAACTAATTATTTTATTTTAGATATTTTAAATGTAAAAGATAAAGAACTTTTCTGTTTGTTATTACTTACTAGTTATTACACTACTGTCACTACAGGCTACAACAGATGTTTATATATATTATTAGGCAAAATTATCTTTTCACTCTTAAATTCTATATTAATTTTTAATTTCTTCTTTAAAGTTTATTTATTATCAATTTTTTTTTAAATTTAATTCCATCTAATAACTTTTTTTAAATGAAAAAAAGAAGTAAACTCTACATAATTTACAATCTGAATCAATATTTTTTTTAATAATTTTATATCATATATTATAAGTCACATGAAATTTATTATTAATTCATTGAATAAAAAGTTACAAAAGGATAAAATTGATTGAAGTAACAAATTTTGGAAATAAAATTGATACTAAACAATTTTGGGGATGAATTTAAAATTAATGTAAATTTTGGAGGGGAAATGTTGTTTTATCTAAATACAATAGGCTGGCTTGATTAACAAGGCAGGCAGGCAATATTTTGCAATTTTGCATTGGTGCTTTTTTTAGTTATTACTAGGGCTTTATAAAATCCTTCCTTTCATTTGTTAAAACCCAGCCTACAAAGAAGCGAAGCTTATTCATTTGATTTGAAAGACCAGCAGGCATCATTGAATCCGACGACGACGTGAAGGAGGAGCAGATTGCAGAGAAAAGCCAAGCAATCCGATGACTAGCATTCGGAAAATCAATTCAATTTACAACGCTATGCGTTCTCTTAAGCAACTAAGCCACTCGACTGCACCTACTCGCTACACAGCTTACCGTGCTCTCTCTACTTCATCTCCTTCGAATCTCATTCCAAATCAATCCTTCCTTCCTTTCTCTAATCAACCATTGTCCCGCGTTCTCACTCCCAGATTTCCCGCTCACTTCTCCTCTGCTCGCTCTTTTCGCGCTGGCCGGGATCCTGCCAACAGGTGATTCCACGTTTCTTTCTTCAAACCCCAACAATCGTATTGCTGATTTACATTGTTTTAACATTTTAGATTTTTTTATTTCGGTTGCGCTTCCTAATACGTAGTTGGGTATTTTGTTGTTAGGAATTATGACATTGCGCCTCCTGTGAACTGGGGGATTAGGATTGTGCCCGAGAAGAAGGCGTTTGTCATCGAGCGTTTTGGCAAGTATGTTAAAACACTTCCTTCTGGAATTCATTTCCTGATTCCGTTCGTGGATCGGATAGCTTATGTGCATTCCCTTAAGGAAGAGGCTATTAGTATTCCTGACCAGTCTGCTATCACCAAGGATAATGTCAATATCTTGATTGATGGAGTGCTATATGTGAAGGTGCGAATTAGTGTGCTTCTAAACGCCTTTGTGCTTATTTTGACTCGAGTATTTAACAGGTGGCTTGGCCTTTTCTGTTTCTTGGTGCAGATTGTGGATCCTAAGCTGGCTTCTTATGGTGTAGAAAACCCCATTTATGCCGTCATTCAGCTTGCACAAACAACAATGCGCAGTGAGCTTGGTAAGATTACTCTTGACAAGACCTTTGAGGAAAGGGACACACTAAACGAAAAGATAGTGGTGAGTTTTAGATTTGCTGAACTGTTTTATTTTATATCTCACTGTTATCATTTAGAAGTAGCACCAACAAATATTTTTTAACCTCGATGAAACATATAGCTACCCCATTGCCAGAGATACTTGAAAATTGAAATCTAGGTTGAGGCAGTCTTCGACAAGGGATGCGTAGGTTAGTTCTCAACAGAATGCCACTTCAGTGCAGGTGAAAAATTAAAAAGCGTGCACACAGAAAGTTGAAAAATGAGAATTAGAAATTATAGATGTGCTTAACAAATGCATATGGATGCTTTAACTTCTGAATACCATTTCAAAAGGTCAAAGCATTCTTACCAAATGCTTCATTTTATAAGAAACCAAATGAAGCTATGGTTTTCAAGTTAGTTTACTTTGAGACATTTAGGAGTCCCGGTAAGAATTTTCAAGGTACTGAATGATCGTTGTTAGACCATAGAGTTGATTTTGTGCATTTTTTGTTCTTTAATATTGTTTTATTTAAATGATTTGTGTGGCTAATTTTATCTTTGGTTATCCTCATATAGGAGGGCTTGCCTTCAATGGCCAGTAGATTAGTATTCTAGTTTTCAAACTTCATTTTCATCCAAGAATGCCTTACCTTTTCTTTATTTGCCCCTCTTTTAGAAAGCACTGCTGCATTTTGCTTATTTCGATTACAGCTAGCTAATTCTAATTTCTGAATATGACTCACGCTTTCCTTCCCATCCTTCAAGCCTTCGCTTTTTTACGTCTCTGGATTCTGGAAAACTCAATTCCATCCTATCTGATGGCAACAAAAGATTAGGAAAACTGTTATAGTGCTGTATCTTGGATATAAGCATATATTTTTGTCTGCTAGGAGACAATTTGTCCACTGGCATTTGGATTTGCCATTTACTTCCCCTCCTCACTTGGCTGTTATATAATGCTTTTGATTAGGCTAGTAACAACCAGCTATTCAGAAAACTTTTTTCATCTGAAACTAGGTGGAAGGAAACTAGAAACTTTTTTACTTCAACATTTGGTTGAAGAAAGAATAAATAGAACGATCACAGATTACTTATCATAGCAACCAAACTCTGCATGTATGCATGTGTTTTTTTTCTGCTAGGAAACAATTCGTTTACTTTCATTTGGATTCACCAATTACTTTCTCTTGTGATTGTAATAAAATGATTCCAGTTAGGCTTGGAATGACTAAATATTCTGAAAATTTGTACCATGTGAAGCTAGGTGAAAAGTAACAAGAAATAATAGAACAAATGTTTATCATATGCAGCCAAACTGTGATGATTAATTGTGTGGCTTTGTATTGCAGGAGGCTATAAATGTGGCTGCAAAACATTGGGGTCTCGAGTGTCTTAGATATGAAATAAGTAAGCTGTGAAATCTCTGGAAGATTTCCCTTTATTATTTCCAAGCCAATATTTTTTATATTTCTTTTGCCATTGTTATTCTTCAGGGGATATATCTCCTCCTCGTGGAGTGAGAGCAGCTATGGAGATGCAAGCAGAAGCGGAACGGAAAAAGAGAGCACAAATTCTTGAGTCTGAAGGTCATAATTTAATATTTCAACTGTTAATGAATTCATGGATGATATTCTACTTTATATCTCATAAAAAAACTATTTTAATTCTTATTTCATCCAATTTTGTATCTTGGGTATTCATTGGGTGACCTTTGATGTTGTGCAGGAGAAAGACAGTCCAACATAAACATTGCAGATGGAAAGAAGAATTCAGTGATCTTAGAATCAGAAGCTGCAAAGATGGATCAAGTTAACAGAGCTCATGGTTATGATCACTTCCACCATAAAGCCTTACCATTTATATAATTCTTGATAAAATTTTGATGCCTTCTGAACATGATGTGCTAACCCTTCGATTGATTTTACTTTCTAGTTATTTATATCAAAAGATTCATCTAGATTTTTTATTTTTATGTTTTTTATTATTTGCACCTACCATTTGTTCTTGGAAGAAAACTACTGATGAGGTTGATATATTACTGTGATGCCACGTCCCTTTGATATGTGATAATAATTTTTTTTTTCTCAGGTGAGGCTGAAGCCATCCTTGCTAGAGCCAGAGCAACAGCTGAGGGAATTGCCCTTGTCTCGCAGGCCTTAAAACAAAATGGAGGACCAGAGGTGAGGTTCTCCAGTTTGCTCTTGTTGCATATATCAGCACCTGTGTTATCAATGAATTGTTTGTTAATTTGTTCAATGGTCGGTTATTATATGTTGCACATGTTCAACTTTTTTCTTGTCGGTTTAGAAATTATCTGGCTTTTGATTGCGGAGGTTCTTGATAGTAATGCTTAGTGTATATAGTTTCTAGATAAGCTGGCATTCCAGCCTGATAATGTTGAAAGTCAAATTTTGTAAGCCACGCTCTACCAAGGTCTTTGTATTCATTGTGTCATAGGTTTACCTTTGTAACGAGTGCATTGTTGAAAATATTCAAGAACGATACCCATATAAATAGTGTAGACGGGTTTGTGATGTTATCATTCTATTATGATGAAGCTGAAGGAAAACCTTATTAAGTGGCACAAATATTCCTAGATTTATCGAGGAGACACATGATATAACGGGGAAGAATTAATAGTTGTCATTTCATTTGATCTGCAGGCAGCAAGTTTGAGGATTGCAGAGCAATACATTTCTGCCTTTGGTAACATAGCTAAGGAGGTAAGCCCTGCCAAGCTTATTAATATGAAAGTTCCTGCATTTCCTAAGTTGGTCAGATCAAAATTTGTTTCATGCTTTTTCCTCAACTTTATACTCAGGGCACAACAATGTTGCTTCCCAGCTCTGCATCCAACCCGGCTAACATGATGGCCCAAGCACTAACTATGTACAAAAGCCTGATTGGCAACGTCTCCAATGGTAAACTAAATGGAAGCACCCCACCTGCACAAATAGAGGGAACTGATTCATCTGGCGATGCAGAAGATGAGAGCTCAACTGTGACCAGTAAAAATGCGCGCTCAGCAACTTCCTCCACCACTGAGCAGAGCCGAAAGCATACCAGCCAACCTGTATTCACACTTCAGAGCCCCAAGGAAAGGGATTAGTTTTCCATTACAAAACGCTTCACCCTGAAAAATTTATCTTCCCATATTTTTTTCTTTTTTTACTTGTTTGTTGGTCGGTTTGTGGATTTTACTGAGAATTTAGTACCCGAGAGAAGGAAAATTTAGCCGGATGCCACTTTTACTGCTAGTAGTTGCTGCAGCATTGATAATTGAATCATAGGATACAAAATTTTTCTAACATGTAGCTTGTCATCAAGACAATGAAAACATCTTCGTTTGTTAGTTGGCAAATTTGGAGAGGAAACAAATAATTCTGCCTTCTCCCTGTATTCCTTTCCTCCCATTATTATTTTTGTTGGACGCCACTTGCTTTAAACTCAAAGTGTTTGAGCCTACATTATCAATGACTTTAGGATTGACTGATGTCTATAAAGGAGCATTTCAACTCGAACACAGCTATCTCGGTTCGAAACTCCAAGAGCCTTTGCAGTAGCACCATATGCTATATAATCAATTATCAGACTTTTATAATGGTAGTCGCTTGGCATTGATGATCAACGAACGACGTATTTACACAAAAAGGTAGTAAATAACGATAATCACATTATCAAGCAAAATCGCGACCTGATCTGAATTTATAACGACAGGTTTATTTGAATACTGCATTATTAATGAATCCTGGTAGCGGTGGCAAATGGTTGGGTTGGGTTGGTTTTGGGTTGAGTTGTAAATGGTTGGGTCATATGACTCATTTATATTTTTTAAATGGGTCATGGGTGGGTCATGACCCATAAAATTAAGGGTTGACCCAATTCAACCATAAACTCATCTTAAAGTATTTATATTATGTAATTTATAAACTAATTAATTAAAATAATTTTTAAATTATTCAAATTTAGGACTAAATAGTATTCTTTTTTCAGATTTTGGACTAATTTTCAATTTTCACCTTTTTCATATTTCTAAAAATTACATTTTGACCCCAATTATTTTTAAAAATTTTCATTTTAGTCCTCAAATATCATGATCTAGGGACTTTTTTTGTAAATTTTGAAAATATTTAGGGTCATTATGTAATTTTTTCAAAAAATTGCAAAATTCATCTTCCTTCCATTGAACTCACAGTTTGGTGGGACTAAAATGCACTTTTTTTACCAAATTTAGAACTAATCTGTAATTTTATCTTTTTTCCAATATTTTTCAAAATTATAATTTTGGTCCAAAATTTTTTTTATAATTTTCAGTTTAGTCCTCAAATATTATTATTTAGGGACGTTTTTGTAAATTTTGAATTCTTTTAGAGAGCATTTTGTAATTTTTGCAAAAATTTATAAAATTGCATATTTACCCCATTTCATAAAACTACATAGTTTTGATACAATTTTGAATTGAGTTGAATAACCCATGGGTTTTATCCAACCCAACCCAAATATTAATGGGTCAATTTTGGACCCAACCCATCTTGACCCATTATCTAAATAGGTGGGTTGGGTTAGTTATTTTTGCATGGATTGGTGGGTAATAAGTTTGAGATTGTCACCCCTAAATCCTAGCATCAAACAACTTTCGGTCTCAAGTACATATTTTCACTTTTCAATTAAGGATATAATACAAACTCGAGTTCATGGGATTAGCACGAAAGTTGGAACTAATATCCAACTTGAAAGCAACCTGGTCACCGTCTGATCTTCAAAAGCACTCACAACATGCAATTCCTTAAGTTTCACGGTAAACTCTCAAGCTTTGTAAGAGAAGTAGAAAGTCAAAAAAAAACCTGGCGCAAGAATTCTTCTATAATCTGCTAAAGGATGAAAAACCACTTAAAACTCAATGCGTTTGAGATCATTAGAGTGAGATTTCAACTGATAAGTGCCGCCTACTCAGGAAGGGGCTTAACTATTTCACATTAACAACACTCTTTTCCATTCTTGTTAATGATCCGTCTACTAGTAGGAATATATTGCATACAAAGTACAGAAAGGATATTCAAACTAAAAGTTGAAGACTAAGTAGTTCAGACACGAATATTCAACAGACATTGCGCTACTGAGAATATTTTTAAGTTGTAACCTGTTACAATAAGACATGGTAGAAAAAATATAGGAAAAATAAAAGATAGGACTTTGCTACCAGATCTTAATCCAAAAACAAAGAAATAAATGATAGTCACCAATTGAGGGCAAGTATGCTAACAAATCAATAAAGAAGAACAAGCATAGGTAACATATTAACGATCTTGGTGGAGGCATATTGGATTAACTGCAGAACTAAAAGAAACAAAAAAATGATGAATTTACACGATCCTACCATCAGGCCTCCAAATAAAAGAAGCCCAAGAAGATTGTAATGAATATTATTTACCTAAAATTATTGAGCTCGACATGAAATAGGTACAAGTTCTAGAATTATCTTAAAAGGATTGCAGAAAGTAATACGGGTAAAAAGCTATGAAGCTCACCATAAATGTTGAGGAATACATTAAACACAGAAAGAGGAATGACATAAAAATAATAGATGAGCTGGTGAATTACTACATTTTCCAATTGATTTACAAATAGAAATGTTCATATATCAAGACAAGTGACTAATCTTCTTCTACCAACAGTCTCTATCATCCGAAGAAAATAACACTTGATGTTTAGCATTATCAATTGTCCTATTAATGCAATAACTAAGCATCACAAGGAAAGGAGCTAAAGAAGAGGCATCCATATTGAGCCGCATGACCTAACTTGTTTAGCATCTTTAATCAAAATTCAGAAAATCTGCAGCAGAGCAGCACTATTTCATTTAAACCGCAACAATGTCAGTGAAAACAAATGATATTATACACAATACAAGAATAGCCGCGTGAATATTCAATAAAAGAATGTCAAACGAATGAAAATCGATATCCTCAAATTCCTCTTATGCACAACTGACTCCACCAAATTAAAGATTCCCGAACCGCAAACATATACATGGCGATCGAAATCCCCTTGAAAATCCTCAAAAAAGACCAAGCAATACCGAAAACCCTAGCAGAATGATCCAGATAATATGCACCAAAAGAAGCGCCTGACCAGGGAGAGAGATAGAACTTCCACTACCGACTTCACAGAATCCGGATCTGGCAACCTTAGTGCCGGCACAGGCAGCTTCCGCGCAGCCACACCAGTAGGTGACGCCGTCGACGCCGCAAACAGGGTCGGTGCGGAAGCATTTGACGGGACAGGAGACTGGCGGAGCGCCGGCGCAGAGATTGTGGTTTTCTTCGGAGGATTTAGAGGGTAGCAGAAGGACGGAGGAAGAAGGATCGTCGTCTTGGGAAGAAGAAAACGAAGAAGAAGAAGAAGAAGGCAATTCATTTGGGATAAAATTATGCATTCAGTCCAGAGAAGTTATGAAATGTTACATATTGATCCTAACGTACTCCATCTCATTTGATTTTGCCACGTCAGCATCCCAGTCAGACTGCCACGTCACACTTAACGGTGAAAATTGGACGGAAGTGACCAGGGGACTAACGGTGAAACTTTTTGCGAAGGTTTGGGACCAAATCTGCAACAAAAATAGTTATGGGACCAAATTGAAACCTTAGTCATAGTATTGGGACCAAAAGTGCACTTAAGCCTAAATATATTGTAGAGTTCATATGGGTGTATGCATGATATTATCTAGTCTTCGTAACTTAATTGTTTCAAAAATTTATCCTGGTGTAGGGAATAATGATGATGCCAATGTGGATAAAGAATCATGCAATATTATACACCAACGGAACCATTTCAAATGACGTTGATGGAGTCACTTTTACATGTCCAAATCCGAAAAGTATAACGTTTGATTACAACATAAATTTTGCAACACTCAAACACTTAATAAGAGAAAAGCTAAAATTAGCAGAAAATAGAGATGTATCCAAAATTGTTTATAGGTTGCCTTTACAAGGAAATCCCCTCAAATTTGGATCCTTATATGTGGACGACGATATTACTGTTCAACTCATGATGGATAGTCATATGAAATTTTCTCCAACACTCATTAATTTCATAGAATTACATGTATCTACAATGAAAATTGATCCAAACACGATATCATCAAACGCACCGTCGTTTCAGGAAGGTCCAAACGCTTTTACGACAACGACCACGACGTCGTCGTCAGATTGTTGGAGGGATACGAGGTTTAATGTTGTTCGTGAAAGGATACGAAAAGATAATCCAGGGATTGATGAAGATTTTCTTGATCAGATTATGGCTGATGATCCTTCTGTTTTGTACGACATTGAAGAAGATAAACGTCCACGTCGAAGGAAAAAATATGATGCTTTATGGTCATAATAATAGGTCGGTCAATGTGTGACTGTAAACTTTGAAATACTTATTAATTAGCTATATATGTTGTATTATTTATTATATATATATATATGTGTGTATTTAATTTATTTAGCATCATATCATTTCAGTTATTTTATTAGTTGTGACCTTTTCTAATTTTCATTTTTGGAACATAATTGAGAATCTATGTAATGTATGGATGTATTCTCTGGAATTAAGACTTTACTCAAATCAAGAGACGAAACAAGGGTGTGTTTGGAAAGTAGGTAATGAAATGATGATTTTATGTAATGAAATGGTAATGAGAAAATTATGTAATGAAAATGTAATGAAAATGGTGTTTGGATTAGTTTGAGATGTAATGAAAAAAATAGGATATGAAATTATGAAAAATGGTATGTAATGATTGTGATTGGTTGAAATAAATATATGGGTTTTTTTAAATTGTAGAGGGGTAGAATTGATAATTGATAATGGAAATAGATAGAAATAAAAAAAATAATATTTTGACTTTTTGGTTGTGGTGGTTATGAAATGAAATGGTAATGAAATTGTTATGAAATGAAATGGTAATGAAATTGTCTCGGAATTTGTGTTAGATGTGAATATTTGTAATGAAGGTTGGAGTAGTATTATACTATTATGTAATGAAATGAAAGGACCAAAATGTAAATAACATGAAAATTTTTAGAAACCTACCATTTGGTCTATGATTTTATATAAATTGAACAAATCAGTCGTTACGAAAGTGAAATATATCTCTTGACCCGTAAAAAATTGCATTCATCAACGATTTGGTTTCTATATTGCAAACTTTCCTCCAAAAAATAAATTGAAGGACCAAAATGTTATCCACGAAAAAAATGTGGGACCAAAA